>KK115033.1:742253-836167 GCA_000611955.2 Stegodyphus mimosarum | reverse complement strand
TACAGATTTCAGTTTATTTACTTTAAGATGTAAGTATTGTTTATTTAGTATTTGAAATTTTTTATCCTTTTTCATTTAATTATACTTCTTTCGTCTCGAAATTTCAGCTTCAGAAATCGAGATTCGTATCAGATTCTGTTAAAATGTTCAAAGAATTTCTCTGAAAGTAACTTCAGTCTAAGTTTTAATTCAACCTAATTTTAAAGCTAAAATCAGCATATGCTTTCAGCTCTGCTTAAAAGAATATTTTTGAACTTATTTTTGAATAAAAAAAAACTTTAGTGCATTTTGAATAAAAAATTCTTATTTTTTAAGTCTCCGGCAAGTGAGAGAATTTTTTGTAATTAATTACAAGTAGTGTTCATAAGTCAAAAATTATGTATATGTATTCTATAATTTCTTTTGTGCGTTTAAATACGTGAAGATCATCGAAATCTAAAGCTAATGTTGATAAATCTCTGCCACTCGCATTTCGTTTAAAACGGTTTTTAAATTCTCTGGATTACTCCCTAATTCTACATAAAATGGACATTCCATGTGTATTCTAAATGTGATTTATATCCAAACTGTATAAATTTTCAATTTTGTTGAATTAGTGCAACTGATGGTTTAATTAAAAGTAAAATGACAGAATGAAATGTAACAAAATCTCCGACTCACTTTTTAAATGAAGATTTAATCAACAGATGGCGACACTAAATATTTTATTTAGTAGCTAGGGATTCATATCACAGCCGCTATGATATTTACATTCTCACTGCAAAATTAATTTCAAGTAATGAATAATGCACGTACTTTTCAAAAACTCAGAAGAAATATTATTTAATGTGTAATAGAAATTAATGCAAATAATACTCCGACAAAACTATTTATAAGATAGGAAAAGTATTATTTAATGTGTAATATATATTAATGCAAATAATATACAGCAAAACTATTTATAAGCATTTTTAATTCGCTTTTTATCTTATTAATAGTTAAGTAATCTTTGGTGCCCCTGTCTCCTCGTATGCCATGAAGGTGACATCAGTTCTAGGCAAAGATACGCGGAATTGAATGTCATTCTAGCGGGAAATTTTATTTAGGGAAAATATATAATATTAATATATGATTAAAACCAATAAAATAGATATATTAAGTATCATAAAATTATATGCATAAATTTTGTAGTGTTTCATAGCAATGGTAATACAAAGTTAACATATTCATCGTTGTGAATATCATTAATTTTTATTGCCCATCTTTACAATACTGGCATCACAAGTATTTTAAGTAGAGCACTATAGTATTTGCTACAGAAATTCATCTAGCTGCAAAATATACACAAAAACGAGTTAGACACCAGCATATATGAGTAATTAAAAAGAACTGTAACATACAGAACAACTATGATCAATGCACGTGTTAAGTAAAGGGAAAAAATAATCATAAAAATACATAAAATTAAATATAAGATGATTGAAGAGTATTATATGAGTAACGAGTAGCTATATACATTTTTAAAGAGCATAGATTTTGCTGATATGAGAAATTATCACGTATGTAGAAGCACAATAATTAAGGTATCCTTTAGGTTTAAGCTGTGCAACTATACTAGAGAGAGTATTCTCTACCCAAGTTGTCCAGTCTTCAGGAGCCAGCGTAGAGACGGGGCATTCAGATACGCAGTGCTCAGAGTTGCTTGTATCGTCAGGATGTATTTCTGAAAACTAGTATCTGTGCTTAAATTTATGATATTTATCTTTGTAAACAACGACTTTTGTTAATTAAGTGCAACCCATTTTTATTTTATATCGTTCACTCGAAAAAGAAATTTTTTTTTTTTTTTTTTGCAATTTTTATAAGTTTTCAACAATTAAGAATTTGTATGAAATGAAGTTAGATTGATCTAAAACTTTTAATTCAATTTCTTCTTCTGGCCAACTGAATAAATAAATTTTATTTTTAAGTTCAGATATTTCTGATGTATTAGATAGCAAATTTCCTAAAAATTGGCAATTTTTTATATAAGCTAAAACCTCTTTTCAAACAATTTTAAAGCAGTTCAAGATGAATAAAGACCATTTGAGCATAATATATCAGGTTACGTAGCTAAAAAAGCATAGTATCAATCATATTATAAAGTTCAAATTGTTGCGTTTGAAAGAATTATAAAATGAAACTACCTTAAACTTAATGCTGTAATCAGAAGCGGATAGGAAGAGGGGGGAGACTGATTTTGCAGAAAGAATAAATTCTGGTTTTGGTTTGTTTGATTTTGTCATAACACTCAAGAGCTATTCGTCTAAGGGGAAGGATGCCTTCGAGGAGGAGCTGTTAAGGGAAATGACTCTTATTCACATTACACCTAGAGCAAAGTCTAGAATCCGTGTTTTTTAGAGTTGTAATAGGCCAAAATGGACATCAAGGTGAAAATAGATGGTCCCGCCTAACATTATTGCACTTGACGGGATGCTTCTAATTCCAAATGGAAAGTCCTCCCCTCCCATTCATGAGGTAAGACTAAATATCCCTATTTCATGTCTCAGTAGGGACTTGCTTTATTCAAAACTTAAATAAGCAGTTATAAGTTATCATCAAGCAGTAACGATTACATGCAGGTGTCATGGGTACAATGGTGTCCTTTTGTACGAGGTTTAAAATATCCTTTTCAGGAAGACACTGCATAGGAATGAAATCTTGTGCTTTCAAATAATTATTCGTAAGCTTAGTAGTTTTTCGCCTACATTTCTTCATTTAAAAGACTGACCACTTATCTCATATTCACCAGTATGCGATTTTTATGCGTTCAGAGAGAGAGAGAGAAATTTCATTGATTTCTCTTTTCAAGAAGCAAAAATATTCGACACTTCTCTCCAAACTCAAAAATATTTTCGCTGCTTGAAAATAGCTGACTTCATGCCTTTCTGTTTCAAAATGCATTAAGCTTTTCTTTACAGCCAAAATCATTCTAAAGTTGAATTTTACGTAATTTGTTTAACAGAAACTATATTTTTATAAAATTCTGCCGACATTTTTCTTAATGTGATAAGCAGTGGGCCGTTCTTGATATCTCTATGTGCGATAAATAAATGAAGGAGTTCAAAGTAATAATTAGAACAAATAAGCAGGGTTGTTACTGCTGAAATCGTTGAAGAAGTTGCTGAAGTCGTTAGAAGTATTTGTTGAAATCGTTGAAAATTCAGCCGATCTTTATTAAAACATGGAATGGAAGTTACGTTACTAACAAAACTGCCCTGCAGGAAAATTTTGAAGAAATCGAAACTAGGGAGAGAAGTAACGCAAGCAATACTTTGGGTCTCTGGAAATTATAACTTCTGTCCTCCCCCTCCAACAATGTTAGGCTTTTGAAAACTTTTCACTTTCTTCTACTTAATATTGTGTGCATTCACTTTTCCAGAATTTTAACGAATTAATAATTTGTCCTACATACGCAAAGTCGTATTCACGAGGAATTTTTATACATGTCCCGTGAACGAAATATCCAGTATATATGCGTGACTTTTGTACTTAAGGACTTGACTTTCTTAACATATTTAAAAAAAAAGCAGAAAACCATACTGTCTGAAGTATTTAGCAAGCAAAAGTCTTTAGCAAGGAATGGATTTAGGAATAAATTGTATGCAAATGGAAGGAAACGAACAGTCCTCAGTTTAAATTCATAAAAGTGAGGGTGATGAAGTTCATTAAACTAGATCTCGTGGACGGTAAAAGTATGACAACAATGAGAGACAAGAATACCCTTCAGAATATTACTATAATCGTTTCTTAAAATGACAGAAACGAATTTGCACGGTGAACAAAAAGGTAAATGACCATAAATGTTTTCTTACAGGGATCAGCACAGGTACAGGCTGCAGCAAGAATAGCTGACATGCTTCCAGGTAAGCAAGTAAGGCTTACAAATAGGCTTACGTATTGCTAAATTTTCTCTACTAACGGAATTCCATGGAAGAACACCCCAGGGGGCTGTTCGAGTCTCCCACCTGTCTCCACCGAGTCTCCTACCGAGAGAATTTCGGATCGCCGTGTATTTTAAGTGTCCTTTACCGCACGAACAGTGTAGGCTTGTGAAAATCCATTTTTTGCTGGATTCGAGCCCAGACCCTTCGGTATGATAGTCAGCTTTACTAATTCTGTCCCGTCTGGGTGGTCATGGAGTAGGATAGCGAACCTGTGGGGACGAGGAGAGAGCAAACTATTTATGAAAATTACTCGCACGAAAATGATTGTTAGATTTCATAATCAGTACACCCAAGAAGAAAAACGCATTTTGGCCTTGCCTTTACTAGAACTGTGAATTAACCTTTAATTTGGTAAACTTCTGCAAAAGAAGAAAGGTCGTTCTCTTAAGTTGCATAATATTTTACTCTATTGTTTGTCAGTAGCGATAAAAATTTCCATAATAGATCATTCTTTTTCTAAAAATAAAATAAAATTATACTATGAAGTTTACATGCACATTTACTGTAACATATAAAAAAGTCCTCTAGGTAAAAGAGAATCATGTTTTCATACATGTGTAAGGGCTTTGATTACATTGTCAGAATTTGGTTGGTTTCTAAGTGTGAGTTGCAATTTAAAAATTTATAACATAATGCTTATTCAATTACGCACTATTATTTGCTACGTTGAATTGTTTTTTTCTTTCTTTTTTAGAAATTTGAGTGCAAGTTTAGGGTCGTAAAATTTGTGCAAAATTACTAGAGTAAATACCAAACCGAAAAATTTTCATTACTTATTTTGTGATTATCCCATACATTTTTTTAACCGCAATAAAGTTAATTTCTGGCGCAATAAAGTTAATTAATTTTATTGCGGCAATTATTTAAAATTACTTCTTAATGGTACTTACATAAGGTGCGTAACATCAATCTGAAATCAACTGATTTTATGAATTCTCAGATTTTCTTTGAAGGCTCAATTTTCATTTCAAAATTACGACTTGATCAGCTCTCAGAATCCAGTATAATGTTTGATTCTCCTCTTAGACATAAACTTCATGTTCTGTTAATTCTTCAGAACGATCTGAATATTCAGCCAGATCTTAGATCAAATTATTAAAAAAGTAGAGAAATATGAATAGAAAAGAAACTATATCATCATGTTTAATTCTGTAAAATCTGATTAGAAATTTATAAACCAACTGGCGAGATATTGTCAGAATATGACATAATATTCAGCAATAAAATTAATCTTAGGGCATAACTGTTTGTATTCTATTTTTCTTCAGTTACTTAAATAATGAAACTATTCTTTTTCAAGTAGTGAATTGTTCTGCTAAAATTTCCTTGTCTATGTTCTCTGAATTTAAAATTTACAGGAACGTGGAAAAATGCATTTTTAATAGTTAAAATTTAAAAGAGAAAAAAAAGGATGCTGCTCTATTTTTTAGATATTTCAGACATTTTTCAGAATCACAAGTTGTTTGAAATTTTTATATGAAATCTGACGTTTAGATATAAGTCTCATTTGCCATAATGAAACAATATATACAGTGCCTTAATAAGGCTAATAAAAATTAAACATATTATAGATATTTTTGCTATTATACCCACGTTTTGTTCTAAAGGCTATATCGCGTTCATGTAACTTACACTTCAGTTTGGCTGTCAGAGTGAATTAAAGCACTTTATGTAGGATAAGATTTGTGTAAAAAGACATCTTTTGGAACAGCGTTATTCTGGTTGTAGTGCAAATGGTTTTAAAATATTTTCTGACGTTTCCGCAAGATATAGCATTTGAGTTCCTTCTGTCAGAAGCACATTCATATCATGCCCCAATCATCTTGCTTGTCAGGTCTTTCATCTACAGACCCCTCTGTTCTTTGTCAAAATAATAGTTCTACGCAATAATGTTTTAAGACAGTTCAAATTATTCAATCAACGTGACGGTCGATTTGCAAGAGATAGAAAAATAATTATCCCCGCAGTGATCCCAGAAATATCTGGAGAATTATAATGAAAAACTGAATGTTTCGATAGATGCTGTTTTGAAGATAAAGTTCAAAAAGGACTTGCTCTACAAGCATCTTTTGAGAACTTTTTTAACACTAGATGTTAATGAACTGAGATATTTTCAGTGCCAGTATAAAAACTGAAATCTTGCTGTTGTATCGTTGCATGACAGAAACAAATGCACTCTTTTATTGCTCCACAGAAACAGAGGAGGTCATTTTTTTACAAATTACGCATATGGATACATTTTCTAAAACAAATACTATAAGGTATTTCTCCCGTCTTCTTCGCATGCCTTCGTGGTGTAGTAGTCTGCATGCTCGACGCGTAACCGAGAGGTCCGTGGTTCGATTTCCGGAGAAGGCGTTGCTTATTTTTCAATAATCTTGCTTCCGAAATAACCTAATGACTGTACAATACAATACATTTACTTTTTTTGATATAAAAAATACCTTAATATATTTGGCAAACAATTTAAAATTTTACTGAAATTTTAACGATTATGGTTAAGAAAGGAATATTTAGCATAAGAACAGTAAATTTAACAGATGGATTTGTAGACAATCTATTTAATACTAATGTTATATTATTATGTAATAGAGTGATGGGAATTTTTATAACTATGGACACATTTTTGTGAAAATCTAAGAAAGTAATTCTTCTCAGAAAAGTTTGAAGTGAACCGATATATGATGGTTTGGGAAAAATTCCATTTTTCGGGTTTCTCTTCGAACTATGATTTTTATTTTGTAAAACATACAACGGCATTCAGACAATTACAAAATTTTAAATGAGCTACGCTTAAAAATATTGTGAAAAGAAATAATACGGAAACTATAGCCATAGTTTGAGGGGAAATACTTTAATAGAAGAAGTTGTCTGCTCATTTGATGAAGTACATTTTGTAGAGACATTAGGTTATTTTGAAGCAGGTAAGATGAAAAATGAGCAACGCCTTTGCCGGGATTCGAACCATGGACCTCTGGAATACGCGCCTAGCGTGCTGACTACTACACCACGAAGGCATGCGAAGTAGGTAAGAGAAATACCTTACAATTTAACGAGATTCAGACCTGCTTAAATTAATTCAACAATGGTCTATGAAATTTAATTGAAATAGTCAGGACTAGAATCAAAGTGATTCCAAGGATCAGAGTAATGATACTTCATCGAAATCTAAAATTTGCATTTAACTACATCAAACAACTGTGCCTAACAATGCAATGCCAGAAAATATGTTTTCAGTAATGGTTAATATGCGACCTTTCGAGGGAAGGAAAGACACTCTGAATATTAGACAATGTGGAAGTAATCTCAAGATTTTATATTTCTGAATTTTGACAAAATTTCAGTCAATGAAAAACAAAAACAACAAATCTGAAAGGATCTAGATTTTAACATCTTATTATAAGGTTTGTTAGATTGTTTTTTCTCTCGTTCAACTTGAAATTTATCTATCTGCTTTTGGACTCACTCCCATTGACACAACTTTTTTATCTTTTTAACTTAATCATTATTCATCTTTGAGCATTTATGTCCCATATATTCAAACAGCAAAATCACAAAACTTTTGAAAATGGCATATCTTTAGAATTCTGGATACAGTGTCTAAGTATTGCAGTACTTTTTTTGTCTAAAGAACCTCGTCGTCGAGTCATTTTTGTTGCCTGGTTCTATTGCTGTTTATTGTTTGGTTGAGCGTCGAATCACTTTTGTGCCTGGTTCACCTTTCAAATAACCAGCCGCCGAAGCGGCCAGCCAACTAAAATAGATTCTATAAAAAATATATATATATATAAAGTTTTCAATAAATCCAGCTAGTGTAATTTCACATTTCACGGGTTCAGCTGGATAATTAGCAAAGTAAATAAAGAATTATATTTGTTGCTTGGTTTACTCCTCAATAATAGACAGATTAAATTTAAAAGGAAATTAAATATCGTACGCTTCGCCAAATGTTAACAAACTTGTGAGCAGAAGTGAAAAATATTTTATATGGGACGTCCTTAGAATTTCTGGTAAAGTGTTAAATGTTGCCATGCATTTTTATTCATTTTCTATATTATTTCTTTAAAAGTAGTACATGGCGATACCATTTGGCGGCAATATTTGGAGAGTGGTACGGACAAAAGTGTGAAGTTTGAGATTGATAGCACCTCAGGTGTTATAAAAAGAAAGAAAGAAAAAAGAAGAAAAACACCTGAAAGGTTTAACAAAGATTTTAACATAGATTTTTAATAAATGTCCAAAAGGAGTCCTTGAAAGTTTAATATAGTTTATCAGTAGAGATTATAGGTAGTGGTAGACAAGGTGGACTAGCGAAACATTTTATAGGGCATCAGATAAATATGCATTTACAGTAACATGAGAACTTTTATCTCTTATACATGGGGAACATGGGAACATTTACATATTTAAAAAGATAAAAGAAAAATTTTTAGTATAATTCTAAAAAAACATTCATGATATATCTAATGAAGTTTCATTAGATGTATCATGAATTAAATGCATTTTTATTTAAATCAGTCAGGTTAAGAAGTAAAAAACTAATATTAAGTACTACATCTATTGCCTTTAAATAATTTAAATTGCTAATTAATGACAGACAAATCTAATAATAAAGAATAATCTTGTGTTTTTTTGAATGGCTGCAATGAAAAGTGAAACAATACAAAATTTTGTTTCGAGACTAATAGCTAATAAAGTAGACTACTAGCTCCTCGGAACTAATAGCTTTTGGGCTAATGAAATGTTTAAAATGTTTTAGATAACTGTATTATTTTTCTGTTGGTTGAGAAAGAATAAGGTAATAAAATAATCCCCTCTCGCCCCCAAAAAATCTTTCCCATCGTATAGGTCATTTGGTGTATTTTACATTACTTTTTGAAAATAGATGCATTTATTTAGAATTATTCATGATCCAACTAGTATAAATCTACATACGAAATAGCGCGTTTTAAATTTACCATTTTGTTTCTGAAAATTTCTGAATCTTAATGATTTATGCTATCGTAATTTATCTGAGAATGGGTCGGGGGGAGTTGAAAGAACGTAGTAAATTAAAAAGTGAGTGTAAAAAGTTGTATTTATATTGCTGCGTTATGTATCAGTACATGGCAATTAAATAATCAGAATTTTAATTTTTTCTTAAACAGAAAATTCATGTAACTTAAACTGACACATATTCATTGAAAAAAAGCTGTCTTCCTACGTTAATGAAAAAATAGCACTATCCAATATCTGACACTTTTAATAGGAACATTCCATCATATTGACAGAAAGAAAGTCTTAAATGCTTGCTTTGACGTTTCTATGCTGTGATTGTCCCGTATGGTTGGAAGACTGGATCTCACAATGCTTTGATGTCTTCAATGCAAGAAAAAAAACTTTTCCTTGAGAGGAAGTTTTAGTTCTGAGAAGAGAAAGTAATCACAAAGGGAACAGTCTGGAGAACAGACGTGTGATTTAAGAATTTATCTTTTCTGGGTAAAAGTTTACATTTGGGTGCCCCTTTCTTTTTTGGCGATTCTTTTTTGACGCTAAGATCAGCGCCAGTAAGGCATAGTTTCAAGATGGGTGCTACACAAAGCCAAAATAAGAAGTCAAAGAATTGCACAAACTCTGTGTCCATGTACACATCCATCTATTTGCACTTCAAAAATCAAAGAATTGCACAAACTCGGCATTGCGAACCGCCTTGACTTTGTCCATGTACACATCGATCTATTTTCACTTAAAAAAACCAGGAGAATGATGACGTCATATAAGGTTAAAACAAAGTTACGGTAATTCTAAGCGATGGCAATGGAAGCTTCACTGGTGTGCAAAATTTAAGCAACAATGTAAAAATTTAGCAGATAGCCATCAAATTGCAGAAAAGGAGGTCTGGAGATCAATATAATGAACACGTAAGTCAGTAGAAACGTCATGCGTATGCAAATATCAGGAACGAAACGTCAGAGGCGACGTGAACGTACACAAAACGGCGCAGATGTCGGCGCGCGCAGCTCAACAGTAGAATAAAAGGAAGGACGAAGACGCAATTCAACATATTCGCTGCAAGTGTCAATAAGTCAGTTCGTGAAATATGGCTAGAGGAAATCACCTGGACGACTTCACACGTAGAAGAATGATCGGAAAGTTGGAGGAGGGGCGTACTGTCACCATTGTAGCTGCAGAGTTCGGAATCAACAAAAGTGTCGTTTCGCGCGCTTGGAAAGCGTTCCAAACCACAGGTACAGCTGTTAGAAGGGTTGGTGGTGGCCTCCCGAGGAACGACAGCTGCAGGGGATGACCGATATATCGTCCTGCAGGCGAAAAAAGGCCGACAGCAGTCAGCAAGCGCCATTGCTCAGCAGCTCTGTACAGCAACGGGGCGACAAGTGTCGCAGTTTACTGTGGCCAGCAGCCTTCACAAAGGGGGCCTATTTGCCCGTCGTCCTGAACGCTGCCTCCCGTTGAAAGTTGGCCACCGTTTACAGTGGTGCAGAGAGCACAAAAACTGGACAACTGATCAATGGGGTCGTGTCCTCTTTACGGATGAGAGTCGGTTCAGTATCAGAAGGGATTCCCAACGCGTTTTGATTTGGAGAGAGGTCGGGACCCGGTTTTATCCCAGTAACATCAAGGAAAGACACCGTAACGGTGGTCCTGGAGATCTTGTCTGGGGAGGCATTATGCTGAACGGGCGAACTGAGCTCCATGTTTTCGACAGAGGGTCTGTAACCGGGGATCGCTATTGTGAGGAGGTACTCCTTCCTCATGTGCGTCTATTCCGAGGTGCCATTTACCCAGACTTAATTTTTATGGATGACAATGCACGGCCACATCGGACTCTTGCTGTTGAGGAGCTACTGGAAAGTGAAGATATCACTCGAATGGATTGGCCAGCGTACTCCCCAGATTTAAATCCCATCGAACATGTGTGGGATGCTTTGGGGAGACGCATTGCAGCAGCCTTACATCCTCCGGAGAGCATCCAACAACTCAAACAGATGCTGATCGAGGAATGGACACTCCTACCGCAAAAAATGTTGCACCAGCTGGTTCTGAGTATGCGGAGACGTTCCGAAGCAACCATTGCGGTGAGGGGACGGCATATCCCATATTAAGGAACATCTGCTTGTTGCTCTTCCTCTTGGATAGACAATCATGAATCACGATACTATGCGTTCAATAAAGCTTGTTTTTGTTTGATTCCATACCGTATGCATTGTATTCCTTTTTCAGCTCCGATGCTTTCGTCATCCTTTACGTACATAATACTCTCCTTCATCTCTGCATCTCAAGTCTCTCAGTTGATTTCTCGTGGAGTTATGACAAAAAACCCTGCTGTTGCTTAAGTTTTGCACACCAGTGTAAAACCAAGTCAAAACTACCATGGTAACCAGAAACGGGGTTTCATCGCCAAAACTGAACAAAATTTGTCTCCATTCGAAGGGACACCCAATTCTACACCAGAACTTATTTCAATAATTCCGTTTATGGTATAAAATAGCATTTATTTAAAAATTTTTCTAAAGTGCAGATAAAATTAATTTTAAACCAGTCATATTGTTACATTTATGACCAACGCACTTTTGTAATATAAAAGATAAATGTAAGGTGTTAGATCAAGTCGACTGATAATGGTTTCTAATCTTTAATACAGGGCAAAATATCTAAGGTAAAGCATCTATCCGAGATACTAGAAAGTGAATGAAAAAAAAATTAACTAGCCATGAGGTGGGTTGCTTTGGGATCCACTTAATGCTTCGTTTGCTTACTTAATACTTTCTCTGTCTGGTTAACCTTATGTTTTTGTGAAGAGCTATTTTAAAATTGATTATTCCGTAATTTTTCTAACAAACAAAAAATTGCGTTACACCATTCAACAGCCCATTTGAGGTATCTGCTTGCGATTGTAATTACCAGTAGAAAAGAAGTAGGAATTCAGGAAATTTCGAGACTCTATGATTCCTATTTTTTTTTGGTGTTTTCAACTATTTTGAGGTAACTTGCTTTTTTTTCTCCTCTTAATCTCTTTTCCGTATATGAAGCAAGCTTCAATTCCTCTTTTCTATTAAAATTCCAAGCATGTTTCAGAAAGAAACTCTCTGACCTGATGCGTTTATTCTTTTAGCAACAAACAACATCCTATTTAAAACGTTTGCTCCATCGAGTTTAATTTGATAATCAGATTTCAAGGAGTGCTGATTTAGATCTCTTGCTTGAAAGTCAGACACGCTGCTAATCTCCGTTTGGTATGGCTTTCTTCTTCTAGTGCATAAACTACTTGCTTTCTCAAGGTACAGTGTACGTTACGTTGCACTGAGAATTAAGCAGTAAAAATGTAAAAAGTTCGTTCTTTGAGTTTGCTCATTATTTTAGCTATACTGGGCAATTTCAAACAAGAATTTTAATTGTCCGATTTCCAGATATCTGGATCAGTTGCTGCTGCTTCTAAGCCAGGCAAAAATTAACTTGTTGTTAATCTATTTATATGCTTTTAATTTTTTCCTTCTACTTAAATAATATGAAAAGATAATATAATGTAGTAAATATTTTAAGTAGTCATTAAATTAATGTAGATGAATAAATATGTTATGTAGATCGTCATATGATGAACGACAAATTGTTTAACCTGAAAATATTGTTACGGATTTTGTATTTAATTTGCTATTTTTAGTAGAATTGTAATTAATTTGTTTTATTTTTCCGTACAATGCAGCGCGTGACGGATTTTAAGAGAAAGCTATGCCGGAAAAGTAAAAATACAAGAGCCCGTGAATTTAGCATTTCATAAATAGATATCTCGTAATTCTACTCCTTTGCTTTCCAGAAACCTCGAGAAAATAAAAATTACCAGAATGTTCTCGTGCATGGTTAAAATCCTTTAAAAGGCCGGAGAGAAACATCTCAGTTCAGTTGTTTTAAGTGAACTGTTGCTGTTTACTTCCCTGCTGTAATTTTGAGATCGGATTAGCTTTCTCTGCGCTTTGCATTGTGTTATATTTAACGTTTTTGTAGTTTAAAATATAACTAATGTGTGATATTGTGATATTGTACGAATATCTGTGAGGAAAATTTCAGCATTTTGTTTTATTTCTTGTGATAAGAATAAATTTTATTAAATTTTCATCAGTCTTGGGCATTTAGTCTATTACGAAACCGTACGCACGCAACAATATTAAGGGGAAAGTATTTATGTACTTATTGTACATAAGACTATGGTTCCTTGTTTACTCTGTGAGCCATTACTTAAGCATAACAAATGTTTATCCTCCAAAAAATAGACTCAAACAGGTAATGATATTACTTCAATTAAGGCTCCATGCAGGCACTCCGTTTTTCCTTATAGTGTGCAGTACATAATTGCTTTCCGTAAGAAAATGCTTTAAGTAATTTCTTTTTGTTAGCCTTTAGGGCTACGTTTTGCATGCCAATTTTTAATTTTTGGTTAAAGTGTATTCCCCCTCTCATTCTAATAGATAATGAGAAATATTACTAGCATTGCATTAATCACTTCTATCGTATTTGAATAAGCAGGGTTAATATTTAAAGTTACTATTTTCCATTACATAAATCATTTCCATTATTACTGTAAATTTCGTGGAGTCATTCGACATTTTTGATGCAGGAGAAGGGAACAAAATACACTATGCCTTCGTCAGGATTCGAACACCAGACCTCCAGATTGCTAGCCGGACGTGTTATCCAGCTACATGACGAAGACTTATGGAAAGGAGGGAGGAAATAACCTTATAACTTTTAAATATTTGCTTCCATTTGCTTATAATTTAGATTTAATGTAATTTTTTAAAGTTACGAATTTTTCTTACTTCTACATACTTTGTTATAAATGCCTGAAATGCATTTTTATATTTAGATTAAGTTAACACTGTGTGATATGCATAGACATAATTATGTCAGTGTTTTCCCATGTGAGATGCAAAATTTGATCTAAATTTATTTTGAACGTATTGGATTTAAATCAGTTACTAAAAATCTTTGATTTTCGAATACTATGGCTTGAGATAGCTATAGTAATTCTTTACATAAATTTATGCATACAGCAAAAATATAAAATTCCATCTTTTTTTCTCGAAGTAATAAAATTAATCTCTTATTTAATTTTCATTATAAGTAGAACAGTAGACAAATACAATTTTCAAAATATTCTGGAAATTTTTAATATACAAGTTATTTAGCACTGGAAATTTCATGAGCATTCAAAGACTGTGGTTTGGAAGATTTTATAAATTTAAAACCTAATATAGATTTTTCTTTTAGCAAAACTTCTACTTAAAAAGCATTCAATATGCTAAGTCAAATAAACAGCATTTAATATCTTTTCAAGCAGCATGGATGGAGATATTCAAGAACGAACTCATTGATTCAGATGTTTCTTAGGAACTGTTACCAACATGATATAAAATACTTTGACCACACTTACAGAGAAGCTACAAAATGGAAATGGTTCTTAGCGAATTTGATGTTCTGTGTTGCATTTGATATAAAATTATCTGGTCCCATGAAAATTTTAATCATGCATATTTTCG
Organism: Stegodyphus mimosarum; assembly: GCA_000611955.2. Taxonomy (NCBI): domain Eukaryota; kingdom Metazoa; phylum Arthropoda; class Arachnida; order Araneae; family Eresidae; genus Stegodyphus; species Stegodyphus mimosarum. Next base: position 821,670 of record KK115033.1, on the reverse strand, counting down.
CGATTTTTTAAAAGGTATAGTATTTTTGTATTGAACTCATTAAAACATTACAGATATCTTATTAATTGTATCTTCACCTCCTCGAGAAATGTATTAAATGTCAGATTTTAATTTGTCCAGCATAGTAACAGTCATAAAATTGGAAATATTTTGATAGATTTCTTTTTTATCTTTTAAGAAACTTTATAGCTGAAAAAATAGTTCTAGGATTAATATTTAAAGAAAATACAACCCGTAGCTTCTATTTCGGAATACCATGTATAAATATCCGGTGTCCCAAGGTAAAGCGAACCTAAAGCAACTTCGGTTTATATTGCGCTACCCTGTAATACTATAAGGAAAAGATTAAGGTAAAACTTAAGATATTAGAGTCTTTTTTACAACTTTGCTTGTCAATGTCCTGGAGCTATATATGAGTTTGATTTGTCTAGAATGCATTCGTAAAGTTACATATCATATACATGGTAATGAATATAGTGATTACAAAAGAGTTTTGTTAAAAAGGGTACACTGCGAGAAAAAAAATGGGACAGTTCTATATCTCCCGTTCTACTAGGCCAATTGACGAAATTCAACTTGCGTTTTTCACGTCTCGAAAGCGCGACTTAGGATATGTATTAGATTTTTATATAGCATTGTTCTAATATAGGCATTTTGTCGCAAAATCGGACTTTTTCTGAAATCACATGCCAATGTTTTGCCGTATTTCGATTTTACAACTCATATTATGCCTAAATATTAAATTTTGTAAAATTTAATGCGAAATTTACGGAGAAATGCCAAGAATGTATTGCGCCAAGAATAATTCGCTTGGCGAACATTTTAATATATGGCAACCTATTTTCCTTTCCCTTTTTATATTATGTATAAGCGGGAAAAAAGTCAATCGTTCTTACTTTCAAATCATTTTAATTATTAATTAGTGTCTAAGCCGCATTTGATGTTATTATCGCTTTCAACAAATATGCTAAATTTCAAAACAAGCCACTATATAAATTCCCGTATATCTTAGGAAATTTAAAAAAAAAACTCGGATTTTTTGCGAATATGCTTACAAATACACCTACTGATGATGATAAAAAATTTATAGATTATAATTTAAAACTGTTTTAAAAAAATTTTAAAAAATTATGCAAAAATACGAATTTTAAAAATAAATCGTAAAAAATGGGCGAATTTTATTTGGAATGAACCTAAATTTCGAAATATGAAAGGAAGAACCAAATAAGTATAATGAAAGAAAGAGAGATTAATACCAAATTCAATTAACATGGAGAAGCTAAAATTTTGAGAGCTAATGTTTTAAAAACTACTCGTGCGACTTTTACAAAACTTTGCACTTTGTCATAATTTGAGTCATAGAATCGAAATGTGGAAAAAAATTGGCATGTCATTTCAGAAAAAGTCCGATTTTGTGTCGAAATACTTATATTAGAACAATGCTATATATAAATCTAATACATATCTTAAGCCGCGCTTTCGAGACATGAAAAACGCAAGTTGGGTTTCTTCAATCGGCCCAGTAGAACGGGAGATATAGAATTGCCCCCTTTTTTTCCCTCAGTGTAACTTTTTGATAAGAAGCAAAATAATATAAATAGTTTAATACATATATAAAACGTACTACGCGAATTTTAAAAATTTCCTTTTAAAATTTAATGTTTTTAATTTTAATGAAGTAAAATCTTCAATTATTATTTTCGAAATATGTTTGGTTACTTGTTTTGTAGAAAAAATAGCTATGTCTGAATTTTTTTTTTCCAAATTTATTTTAACCATGTGAAGATCATGTGAAAAACGTAAACACGAAGTAGCATTAATATCCAGAAATAACTGGTTTTTAAAACTAGCCATTTCTGATAAAAGTTTTGCAGCATTTATACTATTTGTATATATATAAGTGTGGCTAATTATAAACTACATCTTTTAAGTCAGTTTAATGACAGAAGAAAAAGTTAGAAATTGAAAAGCGGAATATATCTTGTTTAGTTTTTCATATATTCATTTTTGTCTGTGAAATTAAAATATTTAGCGCTTCTTTCGTTTAACAAAGAAACAAATTCTGAAAATCCAGTTGTCTTATTAGATTTATTAACCTTTGCTTTTCATTTTTCTTGAAGTTCTATCGATGCATTCATCTTTAAAACTAAATTCTCATATTCTCCAGAATAATTTTAGAAAGATTCTCTATCCTTTACACAAATTAAATCTAATAATAATCTAATAATAAATTAATCTAATGATAATCTAACTTTTAATAAATTTGAGCACCTTAACGCTATCATGAAGCACAACATCTTACACAGCTGATATTTTCTGATACATCGAGAGGCCGTGGTGGCAGGCCTCTCGATGTATCATACAATGAATAAAATGGTATATGTTCTTTGCCACTTTTCTTAACTTTGGCTAGAAAACCAATGTTTTCACCGACCGTTGCTTTAGCACCGTCTGTGCAAATGCCAACACAATTTTTCCATTGAAAACTTTCTTCAATGAAAAATTCATTAACTTTTAGAAAAATGCCCTCTTCTCTTGTGTGTTCATACAATGATTGACAAAACAAAAATTCCTCACGAATACACACTTCAAAAATATATCTAACGTGCACTAATAATTGGGCCAAATTGGTAATGTAAATTAATTCATCCAACTAGATTGCAAACTTAGAACTCTATTTTGAACTTATTTACTAGTTTTTAGCTGTTTATGTTGATCTATATTAATTTCCGAAATTCGCTTTGAAACGCAAGTATCGTTGGATAATGGAATTTTACGGATCTCATTCGCGTATTTTTTGCCATGAACTACGACAATTTTGGACATCTTAAATAGTAGCCGGTAATATTAGATTTTCTCCAGTTGAATATCCCTTTTTATTTTTTGCAATTAAATAGGATGTTTCATAAGACGCAAGTAAATATTTTTCATGCATAGTAACAAAGTTTTCAAAGCCAATGTTTTGCTGATTTGCTGATTTCCAAAGTCGTTTAAAGTATTCTTTGGATTTCTTGTAGTGCGTAGTATGTTTTGTATTGAGATGTCGCTTTAATTTGACCGCTTTCAAAGCTTTCTGTAGCCAAAATTTCTTTACAAATTAAGCATAATGGCTTTTCAGTTCCTTCATAATTACAAGAAGTAAAAACAAATTCCAAACATGATTTGTTATATTTTCGTTTTCTTGGTATTTTAACTGCGCTCGTGCTAGGAACCGGAGGCATATAAGCATTCTGTACCGCGCCACGCACATAGGTGAAAATCCCTCTTCGTGATTGGATATGGCTTCCGATGACATCATTTCCTCGACGCTTAGGAACGCCTTGACTTTGCTTGGGCTCGAAGGTATACCTCCCTACCATTTGTTTTCATTTTTATAGCAGTACCGAAAGATTATTACGTGCGTTGTATTTTTGTTGTTATGGGATTACACTTTTTACAATACTGTAGTGTGGTGAGTTTAATATAAAACATGTAGTGATTTTTTTCCCTAGGGAGAATAAGCATTATTTGTTCTTCTGTTAACTCCGTAAATGTGTATTAAGTGCAGAGACATTTAGTAAATGTATGCAATCTCTAAAAACATGACACAAGTGAGTTTTCAGAAATAGCAAAAACGACGCTGGGAGCTAACACAATTCGGAAATAAATTCACATTATTTATAATCAGCCCGAAAATATAAAATTTCATTTTGAAGTTAGACTAATATAAATTTGGAACAGAGAATTAAAGATACGTATTTTAGATTGAATAATATTACTTTATGAATATTGTCCATTTTTTAATGTCTAACATCCTTTGTACCTTTGCATAATAATAATGTTTGTCAGAGAAGGAAATTTCTTTTCTTATACACGTGTATTAAATTCAGCGACAGTACCAAATGCACTTTTTTCTTTCCTTTACGGCAACAGAATATTAGAATGACATGGACATTAACATGGAAATAACGTGACATTTGCAAAGGAAATATTTTCTGCAAGGTGAAAGGAACAGAATGCAACAAAATTGCAATGACAATAATATACTTACTAGCCCACAGTGCCTTTACAGTTGGGTTGAGATCGCTGAGTTTTGGTATTTGCACTAAATTCATGAACTCAGTTATTTATATAATTTAAGCGCTTAAGACTGCTTTTGATATTAACAGCATCTTTGGAAGATTTCATAATTTTATTACTCCATGAAACACGAAGCCATCCGCAGAACGCTGCACCTAAATGTTTTCGTTTCAAAGAAAACGAACGATAATTTTCACGTTTCCGTGTCACTCATGTGCGTCATTCAACGAAAACAAAACCGGAAGAATCCCGCCTAAACGTCATTACACCAAACGAAAATGATTTCATCTAAATTAATGTCCAATCACAAGTACGGATTTTTCCCTATGTGCGTAGCGGGGTACAGAATGCTTATATGCCAACCGGAGATGACTTTTCATTGTTTCCAGCGTTTTATCTCGTTTACCTAAATTCAATAATTTATCCATCATTCATAAAAATATTTGATAATAGTTATTGTTGAGGAAACAAGGATATTTGTTTAAAGTAGATAATAACTAATAAAATTAAGTGTACTTGCTGATGAAACGAATGAAACAACGATGGCAAAAGCGACAGAAAGCTTGTTTATCAGAACAATAGCACCGAATATGTATGTTTATTAGTAGTGAAGGGGCGCTCAAACGTGTGGAAAAATTCTGCATAGAACTTCTGACACTCGCGAGACGACTGAACGTGATATTGAAGTCCAGCGCTCATGTGTTACCAAAACACTCAGATCGTGCATATGCAGGGCCTATGTCAACCGACAGCGTCACTTGCAAAAGAAGTAAAATGAACGTTTTTGTTATAAAAAGTGCGTCGAAACGTTTTACGTTTTCCTTTGTCTGTACTGCCTTATCTTTATCTATTTTCAGATACACTGTGCAAAAATATTTGGTAATTGTTAAAATTATTATAATGAGTTAAAGAAATATCAAAATTGCTAAAATTTTTGGCGACCACGCTGCATTTCCCGCGACCTTAATTGAGGTTGTGATCCACAGTTTAAGGAACTCTTCCTACACCATAATTCCATTGAAATAGCAATCGCAGATTTTAATGTTAAGACCCACTGTGGAGACTCACAGATTAGACCTCTCAAGAAGTTCTGTACTGAAAATGGACTGGTATTTGAAACTGACCCAGATAGCTTACGCAGCCAGGGATCAAATTCGATTGATTTCGCAATTTATCGTTCAGATACAAACAGTCTGATTATAACTGACCAGATATAAACGTAAAATGAGATGTGTAGTAATCGTAACTGCACAGAATTATATAAGGAAGCATAAATTAAAGAATATAAATTGCTTATTAGTATAAAAAGAAATCTCAACTACTTCTCATAAATTCTGGTGTTAAGTGTGGCAGTTTGAATAAACTAACTGAAGAATGGGCGAACGAAGTTCAACAAATTTATGATGATGTCTTTATGCGATGGAACACGAGAAAAATAGCAAGCCATTACAAGGCTGAAAGGTGGACACTCACGTTTTCACCAAGAAGAAATAAATTTGAAGCTTAAGACGAAGATTTCAACAGTGAATCAAGTAACTAGATTCCTAGCTAAAAATGATCTATAAGAGAAAACTAACATCACATGAAAGAAAAATCCTGACAGCCAATTACAATTCTTGGTAATTGTACTTTAATTAAAATATGCCTCAGGTTTTCTTTTCGATTCTATTACAAATAGCTAAGATAATGTGAAGACATTCCCACCGCTAACAGCAATCAAACTGCTTTATAGTTTAGAACAACATGTATTGGAGAAATTGTTCACGCACTTCTTGTGTATTATTTCATAAATCATTTGGTGAATGACGACACTGAATTCTGTTAATAATTCAAGTCTCAGTGCTACTAAAACATATAGCGCAATGAATGTCATTTCCATTTATGGGCGATTTGAGGAACAAGAACCCGTAAGATAAAATTTTTGAATCTGGGTAAAACACTAGAATGTGATAATCTTCCCAGAGATTATTTTTTAAGCATTTTATGCAAATATAAGAATTTTAGGGTTATTATAATTTAAATTAAACAGTTTTTATAAATTAGATCTTTACTGCTCATTTCCGTTTCTTCACCATGAATGTAAATGATTTAGAGAGTCTTTGAATCCAGGATTTTTGATTATAAGCTTGAACGTGTGTCTGCCTCTCGAAGCCACGTTACTAGGTTTTACCACTTCTTATAAGATTACAATTATTCGGTTTAAGGTTATAGCTGCCGTCATTTAAATTGTTACGCCGGTGAGATATTCTGAGCCAACCTAGTTTTAAATCAATTATGTAATCATTGACTACTAGGTTTAGTTTAACTATTGAATTTAAATGTTACTTTAAGTTACACAGCCACAAGTGGTGGCCGATGCTGTAAAGGCGAGACATGCATTTTATGTTCAAATTCCGACTTAATAAAAAGTTTAGTTTAACGTTTTCAAGTCTCTGTCGTTTACTTCAGACACAGTGATAATTCTTTCCAAGTCTGTTAGGACTTTTATGCTAGTATATGCTATCAAAGTAAGTCAAACTATTATGAAAAGTTTTAATAAACTGCTTAAATATTTCCCCAAATGTTGTAAAATAGCCGAACTGGTTTTATTCAGTAAAAGAATACGAAAACGGCGAGTGACCTTATGCATTTCATCCAATATTTATGTTATTATTGAGGAGAAAAGCCTTTGATAAATATACTTAGGCTTAATTTCTTCTTCTATATAAATAACTAATTAAGTTTCTTCGGTGTGGTTTCAACTAGATAAATATACTTTAGATGCGATCAGTGGCGTAGTAAATATTATAGAGATTGCTAGAAGACACAAATATTTATCCATCATTCATTTTATTTTATATTAAAATTGGATTTAATAGCAAATGCTGACTATTTCTGTTATTCCAGCTAATTAGCATCTGTTGCCATGAAATCACCTTCATCAGAATTCAAGATATGTTAAAAGACCGAAAGTTACAATACGAACTCAATAATCAAACACATTCTCTCCCTCAAGAAATATACTGCGTTCAAGGATCTAATTCTGGTATCTTATTCCTTATCGTAATAAACTAAGCCTTCATTTAAAATTTAGGCGAGGGTATGCATATGCAAATCTATGCGAATGAATGTTTATTATAATTAACCGGATACATGCATGTTGACCTCAAACTGTGGAAAATTTACTCAGCAAATTACATTCCTAGGCTAAAATAAAAATGTCGGATACTGAACCTGAACTGATTCGCAGAGAAATCAAGCACAATATTTGCCACTATAAAAATACGAGGATCTCATTAATAGATCCGACAATAAAGATAAATGGAATAACGAGCTCAAAAAGAGAATTCCGAATTTATGAATGAATGAATTCCGAAGTATTTTGGCGCAATATTTGATGGAAGCGTAACATTTGGAATATCTAAAAGCAAACAGCTTCTCTTTCAGCAACAGCAAAATAATAAATGGATTGCTATGAGTGGAATTGTCAAAATTTTTATCTAAAGGAATTGTGTAAAAGTGTGATAGCAAGCGTTGTGATTGAATACACTTGAGTACACATTGTTGAAAAATCTATTTGGGAGGATGAAAAGGAAAGCAAGGCCTAATAAGAAAGGCATTCTGAATCCTACGGCTAGATTAGGATACCAAATCCAGCTTTATAAATCTGGACGAGAATACTCACTAAACGTATCCAGTTCAGCACAGTTCAGTTTAAAGACTTTAAAAAATTAGAAAAATTCAAGTTATATGATATGATTATCGATTTAAATGAAGTTGAAGGTGGCTAATCTAAATGACATTCTCATCCAGGAATGATTCAAGTTTAGAATTGAAAATCAGCATTGAGTTTAAATAAAAGCAATGAACTCTATTAAGATGGTTCCGAAACTAATGATGAACCAGGTGCAGCATTCCGCTTTTTCCAAAATGGTGTCTTAAAGGGAGGAATTTTGTATTATTTGAATAGAAACTATTCAGTGTCTCAAATAGAAACTTTGCAAAAACATTGTTATGGGTTACGCAGAAAAAATGAAAGCAATACCGCATACAAATAGTTAAACAAGGCTGAAATCATTGCAAAAAATTCATTATTTGAAACAAGAATGCACTGGCATTAAAAATTTTAAAATAAACCACGATACCATTACACTGGATGCGAGGTCATTGTGAATTTGATGGAAATGAAAAGGCAGACGAACTTGCTAAAATGGGAATACAACAAACTGAAAAAATAATTATCGACATTCCTCTTAGTCATGTTCAACTCATGATCAAAGAAGAAATCAATCAGTAGCAAGGAGGACGGGCAAAATCGAGAGTATCCTCTCCAAATTTGGCAGTTGAAAGAATGAACATTTTATCAAGGATTATTACAGAGAAGCACTGTTATAAGATGAGATGTATGCAGATAAAGAAAGATTCTTTCTCACACTTTATTGAGACCCTATATACAAACGAAAACTAGACTAAGATTTTGTATCAATCCATTGAATACTGCATATTTATTATATTGTAAAATTATGTATCATAGCTGCATACCTTTATTATATGAGGTTACATTTGTTACTCTACATTTGTTAATATTATATATCCATTAGTACTACTGTTAATGACATTTGTTCATTACAAACTGCTTAATGTAACTTGTTAATGACTTTGTAGTATTTAAAATTTTATTTTTACATATTGTATTTTAATAAGTTGCTTGTAAATGTAGTAAATGCAGACACATTAAAAATAGAGTCTGTCTATTCAAAATTTAGAGCGGCTGACATTAGGTTTTCTATGTTTAACAGTATTTTCCCTTTAGCCTTGGGACTTACCGCTAATATCTATTTTTTTTCCAGATGAGGACCGGCTATTCCATTATTCTGTACTAAGATACCAGAGAAAGTACGTGTAACTGATTGTCAATCACAAGGTCACAAAAAATTAAGTCAAACAAATGATTTCAGGTAATTAAAATTTTTCAATTTTATTTAAGCATCAATTAAAAGTTTTCAATTTTAATTAAGCATCAATCGGTTAACAATAGCATGTATAACCGGTTATTATTAAAAGGACAAAATTCAACCAACTTAAGTAAAGCATAAAAATTTTATAGAAAACTCTACGAGGGCGACAGACATTCTTCGCTTTCTTTCAGTAGGGAAAAAAGTTCTTTCACTTCTGAAAAAAAAGAGAACTGTGTATGTATTTTACAAAATTAATATATAAAATCTCTGCTAATTTAAGGTTTCTTTTCTGCCCAATTTTACATTTTACGTTTGCGTCCATTAGTACAAAATCTTTAATTTGAGTTTCAAACTATAACATTAGTAACTGCTTAACAAACTGAGCGATTTAAAAGCAATAAACGTCCTGTTTAATACTATCTCAATTTTATTTTTTATAACACTGACTAATTGATACAATTTATAAAGACTAACTGATGGAATTTTTAACTATATAATATTGATATTTTGATGAAAATTTGCATTATTGTTATATTTAACCAAAGTTCGTTTAAGTCTACATGCCAGCTACCTAGATTACAGAATTAATCTTTTGCGCACTGCTTAACAAGAAATTTTATCATTTTTTTAATTATAATTTTTCGAATACCTTCTATAAACCTCTATCAATCAAATCAATATTTTAAGTAACTTCTTGAAACCTTAATGGTTTTCATTTTGCTCAAATTCTTTTTCCCGTTGTGCACCAAGGATTGAATGCATTTTCACACTGATTGAATAATGAAAAGTAAAATCTTTTATCTTTAAAAATTGAATAAAATGTTATATACGCATGGCAAGATCACAGTGCGGCGATTCACACATTTAATATATATATATATTACATTAGTTTATTCATTCATTCATTTAATGTATGTATATTTATTCATTTCTCAGTGCTGCCAAAACCAAAAACGAAATATTTATTTGACCTAATTTCTAAACTATAGCGAATCGTAGAAAGTAACCAAAGCGATTAAAAATTAATGAAGTGTCTATGATTTTAGACAAATATTATCTTATAAGGAAAAAAAAAATTCTCGTCCAGTAATTTATGCTCTCTGGAGGGGGAGGGAAGTTGCAATGTTTATCCGTCTCGTAAGATCGAGGTCAGTGGTACACCCCGGGAGGGTGGTTTCCACTGCAGGGTCAATTCGTGGGTCTTGACTGACCTTGAATCCCGGTTTTCTACATGCCTACTTAGCGACACCTGTGCGCCCGAGACGGCCTCTCGATGTTATTTTCATTCAATTCTGAAGCATCTCCCGAAACACAATAGAACACAGTATTGTGCAATATTATTTCTATCGGCTACATCCACACACGTGTATTATTGTAGCTGCATTGATCTGCAACAGGATATGGCAAAGAATGTAGAAACACTACTGTAATTACGGTTGGTATTATCTAGTAAATAATGGAAATGAATTTCAGAGGTATTTTTCATGAAATCTGTTAACGTATTTTACATTAAAAATTCAATTATTTCATGAAAATTTCAAATAACTGGATTACTGCATTGTGTGTCAGCATGTGAAGAATACTCTAAGTTTCGTAGTATTGAGTTTCTTACGTCAATAAATTTATTACAAAATGATGAAATATGTAGCAAATATATGATATTAATTTTAACTGTCGTAATACAGAAGACTTGTATGATAAACCCGTTCTCAAATTCTGCGTCATTAAAAAGCCATGAGTTTTCGAGACATTTATACAAAAATGTATAATTTGAACACAACATTTCCTGCTTTCATACATTTAAAATTATGTCAAGTTTGTTGTAAGTACACACCACTTAATGCAGGTTAAAAATAATGCACTAGATCTTGCGACTTATTCTTTAAAGTAAAACGACAAAAAATGTTAAACAGCTAGTATACACTCATGATAGACTCATTTATCATAAATATGCGAAAACAAATTGCAATGTATTATAAAAATCCCTCCTTTTACCGTTTACGCATACGATTGTCAACGAATCTACGAAATGTAAAAGAAAGAATTTCTTAAACTTCTATCGAACATTTCCAAATTTCTAAAGGGAGTTTATTGATAATACAACATTCATCACTGTCTACTTTCATGCCTCTCAAATTAACTTCACCTTTTCGTTGCCCTGGGTTGGCAACGCGCCTTTTGGATTTGTCTGCAACGCAAGCGGTCGCCGAAACATTTTGCTCTGCATATATTATTATGTTAGCCTATAATTTCTATTATATATATTCGTTCTCTGATGTTTTTATGTATGACTATGAACAGCTAGGTCATATGACTATGATTAATAATGATTTATCTAACAAATCGGATGCAGAAAAGTTTTACCTTCCTCATCACACGGTCATTAAACCTTCTAGTCGTCGTCAACAACAACAACTAAACAACGTCAAAATTAAGAGTAGTTTTTTATGCATCCTGCAAATCTGAAAACGGTATATCATTGAATTCACTTTTAAGGTAGGTCCGAAATTACAAAGAGATATTTTTGTGATTTTGATCAATTTTCGATTTCCTAAAATTGCTTTCACAGCCGATGTGGAGAAGATGTATCGTCAGGTGATGGTAGCCCCTGAAAATCAGAATTATCAACTGATACTATGGCGATACAACTCCAGTGATGAAATACGCACGTATAAGGTGAAAACACTTACGTATAGTCTTTCCTCTGCTTCATTTTTAGCAACCCGATGTCTGAAGCAGACAGCTTTAGATTCTATGGAGGAGTCAGATGTATCGCGTATATTGCAAGAGGATATGTATATAGATAACTTATTGCCGGGTTCAAATACAGTTAATGATGCAGTATCAGTCTGGAAGAAAGTATCTTCAAATTTACATGGTTTTGATTTGAGTAAGTGGAATTCCAATTCTGTAGAATTCTTAACTGAATTTAAGGAACATTGTTCACTGAATTCCGATTTCGAAATATCTCCTGATTCGAGTTCTAAAGTTTTAGGCCTTTTTTGGAATTCAACTACTGATACGTTCAGCTTTAAAGCTACACTACCACTCAAAGCACCTATAATAAAGAAACACATATTAGCAGAATGTGCTCGTATTTTCGATCCTGTAGGTCTCCTGTCTGCTTGCACTATATTGATTAATATATTTTGTCAAAAGCTATGGCTAGTTAAAGGCGACTGGGATTCAGTTATTCCCCAGCACCTCTTAATTGAGTGGTTTAAATTTCAAGAAACATTCAGTCAAGTCAATAATTGTGATATTCCGAGATGTGTCATACTTACAACGGACACTGTTATTCAACTACATGGATTTTGTGATGCATCTTCGCTAGCCTATGCAGCAGCCATCTACTGTCGCCAAAAATGCAATGGTGCGGTTAAGGTTAATCTTTTGGTATGAAAGACTAAAGTTTCGTCTATAAAGGAAGTATCCATTCCTCGATTAGAACTTTGTGCTTTTATTTGTTGACCAGATTATTGCGATCTCTTTTGAACACTTTAAAGAAGTTTAATTTTGAAATTTATGCTTGGACGGATTCCAAGGTAGTTCTCTCTTGGCTATCCGCACATCCATGTAAGTGGAAAACTTTTGTTGCAAATAGAACATCTCAAACATTGAAGTGATACCTATTAAACACTGGAATCATGTTCCTTCTATAGAAAATCTTGCGGACGTCTTTCTCGAGGTATTGAACCTCAACTCCTACCGAATTGTACTTTGTGGTGGAATGGTCCACCATGGGTGCATCAGGAAGAGGAAGATGATACTGAAGTAAGGGCTGAACAAAGATCTGATCCTATTTTTATTTCTTATATACGTGAATCGAATGATTTATTAGCTAATTTATTCGAGTATTATTCTTCTCGTTGCAAGATTATTCGTATTCTGGCTTACTGCCAAAGATTTACTGCTAACTGCAAAAGGCATCTTGTTACTCAGAACATTTCTCGTAGCGACATTACCACCAATTGCCTTATGCCGCTAACATTCCTAGAGATTCGATATGCGGAAAAGTTCATTATTCGTTGGATTCAGAATCATTATTTCTACGATGATTTGCAGTGTATTAAGGGAAGGAAACTTAAACCTTTACCCAAGAAGAGTCAACTACGTTCTCTTTATCCATCCATTCATAGACAAAGATGGACTCTTACGGGTGGGAGAACGTCTTTGGAATTCATCTTTAGCATTTAACATCAAACATCCTGTAATACTTCTGTTGCCTCCTACGCGGCAATGAAAGTTATGTTGCACTGCGCACTGTTTCTGCGCAACTTCAGTCAGTTTCAATTTGGACTCCTAGTGAAGCATACATGCTTTTGATCCCGTATGGTCGGGAATTCATTTCGATTTCGATTTTAGTTACAGTCCAAAAATAAAATTGTTTGTTGTTGTTGTAAAGTCGTCTTTAGTTTACAGTCGAACCAGCGCACCTCAAAACATTTTGGTCCGTCGAGCCGGAGTTAATTAGAATAAAAAAAATGGCTAGTGAAGACATTACTACGTTGAACAGAAAACGTGGCGGTATTAAAGCGCAAATAACCAAATTAAAGTCATCTATTAGTGGAAAACAGGATGATATTGGTTTCGAACAAATAGAAGTATTTCAAGAAAAAGTGAGCAAGTTGAACAAACAAATTGATGAACTTCGCTTGGATTATTACAATGTGTGCAAAGATGATGAAATATCAGACATCGAACATACTTTTGAAGAAATCGAGACGGATATTACCAATGTTGAGGTAAGCCTAAAATGTCTTTATAATTCATTATGTAGTAAGAATAATAGTGAATATGCAAATAATAGTGTCCTAGAAACAAGAAGTAATTCATTGAATTATAAATTGCCTGAAATAACATTGCCTAAATTTTCTGGTAATTTCGAAGATTGGAATTTATTTAAAAACCAATTTGTAGCTTTAATTTCATCTAATAAACAATTAACAGATTCTCAGAAGCTGTTTTATTTACAATCTTGTTTGACTGGTAATGCAAAGCAGATGCAGACGATAGATGATACATTTTCTTCCTTATTTAAGGCACTTGAAGAAAGATATGATAATAAGAGACTGGTTGTAAATTCTCATATCAATGAATTACTTTCTATTGAAAAAATAGTTTATGAAAATCCTAAAGATTTACGCTCATTAATTGATAAAGTTCAGAAACATTTAAGAGCATTAAAAGTTATGGAATTAAATATGGATAAATTAAGCGAAGCTTTGCTGATTAATATTATTCTCAATAAAATAGATAAAGAGTCACGTAAGCAATTTGAAATGTCATTAACTAGTAATGATTTATGTGAATGGGAATCTTTCATGACCTCTCTTCAAAAGCGATGCCAGATGTTAGAAAATATGCAAAGCAAAACTGTATTTGCAAAACCAAAACAAAACATTCCTCAGAATAAAGTTCGATCGTTAGTGACAAAAACGATTAATAATAAATTTATGTGTCCGGTTTGCAAAGAAAATCATCCAATTTTTAAATGTGAAACATTTTTAGCATTAAAACCAATGGAACGATACGAAATGATTAAAAAGCTTTCTTTGTGCATTAATTGTTTACACTCAAATCATAAAGTAGCTTCCTGTCAGTCTAGACACTTGTGCTCGGTGTGCAAATCGAAACATAATTCACTTCTTCATCGGAATGAAACTGCCATGTCGTCTTCAACAAGTGGGGGAAAGCAAAGTGGAGCCATGCCCTCCCCAGAAAACCGCAAAACCGAAGTTGTTTTGAATAGCAATGATGAATCAACAGAAAAAGCGTTATCCGCGTGTCTTTTTTCGAAAAATAAAACGGTTCTCCTTTCAACGGCGGTTGTTTGGGTTAGAAATATTTATGGCCAATTCATTAAAGCAAGAGCTATTCTGGATTCCGGATCGCAGTCGAATTTTGCCACAAATGAATTCTGTGAGCGTGCAAATTTAAAAAAGGAAAGAATTAATATTCCTGTTTCTAGTTTAGATGGGCAAGTTTTAAACATTAAATCTCGTACTTTTGCTTCTATTTTTAATGGAAATCAGTCGTTCTCCGCTTCATTAAAGTTTTTAGTTGTAAATAAAATCACAGATTTAGTACCTTCTACAAAATTAAATATTGAAAATATAGACATTCCTGATACATCAAGTTTGGCTGATCCAGAATTTGTAACTCCATCTAGCATAGATATGCTTTTAGGAGCAGAAATATTTTATGACATTTTTATTAATGGACAATTTAAATCTTCCACGAAATCGCTCGTTTTTAGAAATTCTGTGTTTGGTTACATAGCTACTGGCTCTTTGAAAACATCCCTTGAAAATTGTCAGAATTATTGTGGGCTTCTCGGTAATTTTGATAATGTTGATAGCTTGTTAGAAAAATTTTGGTTAGTGGAAAGTATTGGTGAAGAAAAGCCAATTCTTAGTGAAGAAGAAGAGTTCTGTGAACAACATTTCAAAGACACTCACAGACGAAATGAAGATGGTAGATTTGTCGTAAAAATGCCTATGAAAGACGAACAATTAGGAAATTCAAAGCACTTAGCCAATATTAGACTAAATCAATTAGTTAAGCGTCTTAGCAAAAACGCTACATTGCAACATTTATATCAAGATTTCATTACAGAATATGAAAATTTGGGCCATATGGAAAAGGTCGATGATGATTCAAAACAGAAACTTGAATATTACCTCCCCATCATGGAGTCTATAGACCAGAGAAATCAAGTACAAAATTAAGAGTTGTGTTCAATGCTAGTGCCCCAAGCTCAAATGGGTTAAGTCTGAATGATTTACTTTTAGCGGGAGCAGTCCAAGAAGATACTTTTGATATTCTTGTGAGATTTAGAAAACATCAAGTTGCAGTTATTGTGGACATACAAAAAATGTACCGGCAAATTTTGGTTGATGAATCCCAAAGAGACTTACTTCGAATCTTATGGAAGAGAAACATTAGTGACATTCCTGTGACATATAGACTCAAAACGGTGACTTATGGTACTAAAAGTGCTCCATTTTTAGCCATTAGATGCATAAAGCAAGTTGCATATGACGAAATACATAAATATCCTGAAGCTGCTAAAGCTGTCTTGTCAGACTGTTATGTTGATGATGTCATCTCTGGTTCATCAAACTTAGACTCAGCACGGGAATTGAAAAATCAGCTTATACAGCTTTTCCATAGTTGTGGAATGACTCTGCATAAGTGGAACTCTAATTCTCCTGAACTGTTGGATAACCGTTCTGCAAGCTCTGAGCTTTCATTCTCCTCCAAAAATGATAATGTGGTTAAAGCTTTAGGTATTACATGGAATTCTCAGAAGGATGAATTCAACTTTAAAGTCTCAATAAAGGAAAAATCATCATATACCAAAAGAGACATTTTATCGACAATTGCCAGACTTTATGATCCCTTAGGATTGATTGGTCCAATAGTCACCAAAGCCAAGATATTTCTCCAGAAATTATGGGTTCAAAAACTGAGTTGGGATGAACCACTGTTTGCAACTATTGCTCACGAATGGCAAAAAATAGTTTCAAATTTAAAGTCTGTGGAAAACATAAAAATTAATCGTTGCATCCTCTCGAATCATCCAAGCAAGATTTCACTCATTGGATATGCAGATGCTTCGGAAGCCGCTTATGGTGCAGTTGTCTATTTGAATTGTGTCGATGAAGATCATAGCTCATCATCTCATCTACTGGCTAGCAAATCTCGTGTGGCTCCATTGAAAACCTTATGTATTCCAAGACTGGAACTTTGTGCATGCTTGTTACTGACTCATCTGATCTCGAAAGTTAGCAACTCATTAAAGATGCATGTAGATGACATCATTCTGTGCACTGATTCAACGATAGCACTATCATGGTTGAAGACTTCTCCTCATCTTCTGAAGACCTTTGTAGCAAATAGAGTCTCCAAAATCCAAAGATTACTAGAGCCTCGACACTGGAAGCACGTATCTTCAGCAAACAATCCGGCAGATCTAATTTCCCGTGGTGCTTATCCTCATGAACTTGTGACATCTTCCTTGTGGTGGAATGGTCCTGAACAGATAAAACATAGTGATGCTTCTTTATGTGAACTTGACAAGATTCTCATAGATTCTCCTGCCTATCAGGATGAACTTAAAAAACCTTTAGACATTAATTTAAACTGCAATTTAAACTTGTTTTGGAATACCTTTTTTGAATCAACAAATAATTATGTTAAACTAATTAGAATCTTAAGTCTTATTTTCAGGTTTCTGTCCAATCTGAAAGGTCCAGTGAAGCAAACAGGTCCCATTAGTAGCACTGAGTTTCAATGTGCGGAAATTCACTTGATAAAAATGGTTCAGATAGTTGAGTTTTCAGAGGAGATTAAATCACTTCAAGATCAGAGAGTAATCAAGAGTCAGGTAAAAACTTTAAATCCATTTTTAGATGGAAAAAGTATATTACGCGTGGGCGGTCGCTTAACTCACGCCGCAATTAATTATGATTCTAAACATCAAATTTTATTGCCAAAAAATCATAAGCTTACTAAGCTAATATTTATTCATTATCATTTGAAAAATTTTCATGCTGGTCCTCAAGCATTGTTACATTTTGTTAGGGAAAGGTTTTGGCCCATTGGTGGCAAGGACCTAGCTAGAAAAACAGTTCACGAATGCTTAATTTGTTTTCGTCATAAACCTATCACTTCAGATCAAT
Organism: Stegodyphus mimosarum; assembly: GCA_000611955.2. Lineage (NCBI taxonomy): Eukaryota > Metazoa > Arthropoda > Arachnida > Araneae > Eresidae > Stegodyphus > Stegodyphus mimosarum. The sequence continues at coordinate 803,987 of KK115033.1, read as the reverse complement.
TAATGGCCGATTTACCTCCTGAACGTGTAAATCCAAACCTAACCTTTCATAACACGGGAATAGATTTTGCAGGCCCTTTTCTAATCAAATATAGAAATCAAAGGAAAGGTAGTTTGCATAAAGTTTATATAGCAATCTTTGTTTGCTTAGTTACAAAAGCGATTCATTTAGAAATAGTATTTGACTTAACATCTCAAGCCTTTATTGCATGTTTAAAACGATTTTTCTCGCGTAGAGGTAAAAGTTCATGTCTATTTAGTGACAATGCAACTAATTTTGTAGGAGCTCACAAGGAGTTAAAGAAACTTGCTTCTTTAGTTAGTGTCCCCGATGAAGTTTTGGGTAAGTATTTGGCATCTGAAAATATCTCTTGGAAATTCATTCCTCCTCGTGCCCCCAATTTTGGTGGAATTTGGGAGGCAGGAATCAAATCTTTTAAATTTCATCTTAAAAGAGCTGTTTCCGATGCTAAACTTAACTATGAAGAATTTTTAACCGTAATTGATCAAATTGAAGGAATACTAAATTCGAGACCTCTTTCTCCTTTATCGTCTGAACCATCAGATTACGAACCCTTGACACCAGGTCACTTTTTAATAGGTAGGCCCATAAACTCAATTGTAGAACCTCAAATTTTAGATCTGTCAGAAAGCAGACTGTCAAGATGGCAAAAATTAACTAAAATAATACAGATTATATGGAAACTATGGACAACTGACTATCTCAATCACTCGCAACAACGAAAGAAATGGTATTTTTCAAAGGACAATATAAAGAAAAATACGATGGTTATTATTAAAGATGATCAGTTACCTCCATTTAAATGGTTACTAGGAAGAATTGATCAGACCATTCCTGGTAAAAATGGTAAGATACGAGTAGCAATCATTAATACCAAATTCGGTCCAATTAAAAGGCCAATATCAAAAATTTGTTTATTGCCTATTGATGATAATTACAAGGATTAAGTTTCATTAATAAAATGTATACATTATTCTTTATTATACTTATATTTGACTAATATTGATGGAAAAACTTGAATTTTTTTTAGTGTTTGAAATGTTGATATACTTATCATAATTATTGAAAAAATCTGTAAATGTTCAAACTTCATCAAATCCTCTGAACTGTTTATTTACATTCTGTAAATGATTTACTAACTTTATGTCTTTTGTTAACGCTTAAAAAAAGGATAGCTGAATTGTTAACAGTTGATATTCAATTGTATGCTTAGATTTAGTTTGCATATCTTAGATATTGCAACGTGGGGCGGTATGTTGCCTCCTACGCGGCAATGAAAGTTATGTTGCACTGCGCACTGTTTCTGCGCAACTTCAGTCAGTTTCAATTTGGACTCCTAGCGAAGCATACATGCTTTTGATCCCGTATGGTCGGGAATTCATTTCGATTTCGATTTTAGTTACAGTCCAAAAATAAAATTGTTTGTTGTTGTTGTAAAGTCGTCTTTAGTTTACAGTCGAACCAGCGCACCTCAAAACATTTAGGAAACTCTAGTAGTCTTCAGTAGACGTCACAAGTTCATGAGGAAACTTAAACCTTTACCCAAGAAGAGTCAACTACGTTCTCTTTATCCATCCATTCATAGACAAAGATGGACTCTTACGGGTGGGAGAACGTCTTTGGAATTCATCTTTAGCATTTAACATCAAACATCCTGTAATACTTCCTTCTCAACATAAATTCAGTGAGTTACTGGTGAAAGAGCTTCATCTTACTTATCTTCATGCTGGTCCTTCCTTATTATCACACCTCATCAGGCAATCTTACTGGATAATTGGAGGGGAAAGACTGATACGTAGTTGTGTCAACCAGTGTTTAATATGTCATCGATATAGGCTACAGGTGTTATTTAAATAGGATAAGCTCCAGGACCACTACATAAAGTACATGGCAGAATTCTAAAGAAAAAAAAAAGCTTGGAAGTTCTGAATTCTTGCATCGACGGGTATGGATAATTTATTATGATCGGTAAACTTTAGTTTGCGCTGAATTCAGAATTATTCGTTCTGTTTAATCGTATACCTTAATCTACTAACAGTTTTGACTGAAATTAGAAGATGAAAATTGCGACGTTTTAAATGATGCTCACTATTTTTGATGCGATAAAACTCTTTACTAAGCCTTGAATAAAACATTTGCTAGTAATCCATGGTTGGGTTTTTTAAAAAAAAATATGATTTCTGAATTTCTATATTATGACGTAGGAAAATTCTGCAGATGAAAACATAAGCATCACTGAAATTCTTTATGCCACTCGAATTTTTGAAAATATAAGAAAAACAAGAAAATATGATGGTGTAAGATTTTAACAGATCAAGAGCGCAGAGAGAAAAAAATGAAGTTTAAAAGATAGAGCACAGGTGGTGGTACTGGAATTGTAATGTATAGGATTTTATTAATTTTCACGCAAAATAAATTGAGTTTGAAATACATAATTATTTTAAAAGCTTGCCGTGTTACCTGAAAGAATGTGTTGCTGTTGTGACTTATCTCACTTGTCTGACAGTAACATCAGAACAAGATCTCGAAATTCGTCGTGGCAAGGAGTGCAAGATTGCGCTTGTCGTTGGCAAGAGTCTTGAGCATCATACAGTTCACAGTACGACGCTGTTCAGGTCCGCCCCCAATTTTGAAAGAAAGCAGACTGAGCGGACAGGTCCGAGGGTCTTCCACACCTCTTCCCCTACCATCAGCCTCTCGAGAGGACTTTCGGCTCGCCGCTTATTTAGAGTACCTCATGCCGTACGGACAATATACATTTACAAACATCCATACCTGCTCCGTGATTCGAGCATGGACTCTTCGGTATCGCAGTCAGCTTCGCTAATCACTATCCCAGTTGGGTGGCCCTGAAAGAATGTTGCCGCGGCTCTTGATGAAAGGAATGTACCAGGCAGTTTGCAAAAAAAAGGGGGGGGGGAATAGAAATCTGGATAAACTTTGCAGTTGTTTTATTTAAACTTCTTTTAAACAATGCATTGCATGTTTTTTTTATCTAAAATCTTTAAAAAGTTATTTTTTATGGTATTTCGATATAAATAAAATTTTGCAAGGCTACAGTTTTCCCTTTTAACCCAAAGGGGCGTTGGACCCAAAGGGCCATTAGTCTTAAAACGGCATTTTACCTCGTTTCTTTTTCCGCGTTGATTCTCTTTTCAAACTGTTGCCACCAAATATTATAGCCATGTATTATATTTAAAGAAACTAAATGATGAAGCATCTGCATGAATGCAAGAATGTTTCTCGCACTGTGAGAAAACAACGGTACCTAGATTCATTACATTTTGAATAACGTAGTCCGCCAGTTTAAACATGGGCACTTGGAAGCTGTAATTTTAAATTTCGAATTTGTTTTATTATGTATTTAATATTTTGTAAAACTCATGAATTTTTTATTAACAAACTCACTGATTTCAAAGGGAGCAATGGCAACGCTGTACGGGAAAAACACTTTTATCTCCAACACGCGAGGCTGTGTATCGGAAATTCTAAAGACATGCTGTTTTTAAATATTTTGTGATTGCTGTTGAATTGGTTTTTATGTGGTTTATGTGCGAAGAACATGATATTTAATAATTAAAGATAACACACAAAACGTTAGAAAAGTGCCCTTTTGGCCGTAATATAAAATTTGAAAGCGTTCTTTTTTTATTATGTGAATTCATCAGCACTGTTAATCAGGAGTTCTAATGCTAATAATCTAACAATAACTAGTAATATTATTTTGAATAAATTTTGTCTAGTGAATCACGGTATTGTTAACGCATTCCTTTTGTAGATCTGTTTGTTTCAGTAGTGATTTTTTTTTATCTGTCCTTCTCGCATTTTTGAAAAGAATTGTTAGATCGTTCAATTTTAATCAAATGAATACTGTTTGTATACCACAAGAGTACCTGACAGAAAATTTACAGCTATCAATTACCATAAAAACGAACCCTAAGTCATTTTTCGTAGGTGTATCTTGAAAAAATGAATGTAAGCCTGCCATCTTGATGAACTTGATGCATTTGGTGATACACATTTTTACTTCCTTATATGAAATAAAGGAAGCAATGTAACCGGGAAAAACTTCGGGTATCATATTTTAACGAAAATATCCAGTTTGATCTCTCTCGAATCCATTTGAAAGATGCTTTTTCCTTGACATCTGTACCTAGAAGCAGAATAAAGGACCTTTTTTCGAAAGCATATTACAAAATGTATTTAAAATGGATTCAAAAGTGATTTGGTTTTTCCTGACGTACGTGCGTACGTATGTAGGTTTCTAGCGTATCTCAAAAACGAGTAGCCACAGAACGGTAAAATTTTGTACATGGGTCTGCTATGACATGTAGTTGTGCACCTCCCTTTTTGGTTGCAATTGGCATTTTGGCACCAAACATATATAAAATATATGTATAAACATATATATCCCTCACTGTCACCCAACTCGGTAAAGTCAGTTTTTTAATTATTTTAGGTTAGTTAATTGTATATTTCTTTATTTAACAGTAATTGAATTTTGTTGTTCTAACGTTCCCGTTAAAGGTTTTGCATCCGCATTCTGTATTTGTAGAATTATCAACAATTTAGAAGTTGCTTAAGTGCTACTAAGCCTAACTATTTGAAATCTCAGTGGAATAGTGAATCAAGTCAGTTTGTGCAGCAGTTGCAGTGTCTTTTTGCCGAGTGGGATCAAAAGTAAACCTTTTCAGCTTTGTGTACCGAAAAATCTGTCTTTCTGCCCGCTGACCGAATTGCTTGTTTTTGCGTAAAAATTCTAATTTAAATTGTAAAAATCGTTTTTTTAATTGTATTCGGTGTTTTATTTATTTTTTTATTTTTTCTGTATTTTGCAATTTTTAATGAAGATGTTTTGAGTTTGTGTATATTTTCCTAGCCGCGACATGAGAACTGAATTAATTAAATGAGAAATATATAAATTTTCTCAAGTTTTTTCATTGACTAACAAAGTTCTCCGAATTATTTTGAAAAAGAGCTTATGGAGTTTTATCTTATTTCGAAAAGTTAAATGCAGTATTCTTATAGAGGTTAATTCAAAATTATTGAAAAATTAATTAATTTTTAACGAACTGATAATAAATCAAGCATTTCTTCTTTTAAATAATGCATGGAATAAATAAATTTAAATAATGAATGGAATAAGGAAAGCTTTAAGATGAGGTCAATTTTGGCTACCTAAAACGTTTGGTAAATTTATATAGAATTTAAATTTCACATGATTCTAAGATAAAGATATTTATTTAAAAAAAAAAAGATTTTTTTTCATCGTTTAAGTAAAAAAAGGGATTCGAGTTATCATTCGTTAAAGTTTTCAGTGCGTATATTCGGAGCTACGTATAAAAGTTGCTAAAGACAATACCCATCTCATTTTGATATGAATGGAAATTTTAAAACGACATCGCGGTGTTACATTATAGAGCCATTAGGAATTTTGATGCTGAAAGACGTGAAAAAATGAGCAATGCCCTCGCCTGTACTCGAACCACAGACCTCTCAATTACGCGCCGAGTGGACTGACCATTACACCACGAAGGCATGGCAAGAAGGCGGAAGAAATACCTTATATACTCCCCCTTTTAAAGGGCGAATGGGGATTAGAGGACCCAATCGCCAAATCCTGGAGATGGAGAATCATCATCCGCCATGTTTTTTAGTTCAGATGCCACTGTAGAATCATTAGGATTATTTTGAAGCACGAGACATGAAAAATGAGCATTGCCCTCGCCGAGATTTGAACCTCGGACCTCTCGAATGCGTGCCGAGTGTACTGACCATTATACCACGAAGGCATGCTAAGAAAGCGGCAGAAATACCTAAAAACACAGCAAACGATTACCAAGGTTACAGAATTTATTTTTTCTCGTCTCCCCTCCCCCCCCCAAATATGAAACGATGCAAATTCCAAAGGCAGCCCAGAAGGGATTTTTAAAAGTTTTTTCCCCTCTTCCTGAGATCCAGTCTACCATTCTACTCTACCACTCTCTCCTGCTAACCTTTTTTGTCTTTTTAACTTTACTATTAAGCATAGTTTTCTTTGAATTACAGAAGAATAGAAGTTTACAGAAATAGTTAATCCATATAATTACAATGTGTTTCAAAAAGGTTACACAGATAAATGTCATTTAAACAAAGTTCCAGATTAAAAACCCTGATGGTACACCAAATGACTTCCTTCTACGGAATATTAAATTATACGCATTTTTAAACTTACTGGATTGAATTAAATCTACTTCGTCGATAGCGCATAATTCATAATATAATAAATGCACTCTTTAAAATTCACTATATTTGTTTACCATAACGACACTCTGCTCCTAGGTTCACTTAACAGCGTTACATCTCATTCATTTCATAACTCAGAGTGCACAAAAATTATGTACATCATCTGAAGAACAATCTAATAAATTCAGATCGCACTTCGTGGCAAGGCCAAAATACATAAAACTCAAAACATCTAATATAGATATTTATTTATTTTCTCGAATAAACTCCGGAACTGATTAAGCATGATTTAATTAGCAATAATAAAAAGAGGCGTTATCTTCATTGTTGCGAAGCTTAGTTTCTCTAGATTCGCAGCAAATTCACTATTCGGCTAAGTTTCAAATGTAAACAAATATGGCAGCTATGGCGAAAATAACTAGTCTTAGACGTACTAGAACAACTTTTAAATTCATGATAATTATGCAATTATAGCATGCAGTTTAACTAAAGGCATAAAAGCCTTTACCGGAAAATAAGAACAACATAATTCAATCATTTTTAAAACAAGAAATACACAATTAACAAACATATAAGAATAAAGAAACTGAGCTCACTGAGCCGAGTAACAGAGTGGATATATATATATATACACATATTTGTATACTTTTGGTGTGGCGGATTGCAACCAAAATGCGAGGTACACATCTACATGTTATAGCAGCCCTATATGCACAATGTCAACGCTCTGAGGCTCCTCGTTTTTGAGTTATGCGAGATACATATGTATATACGTACTTACGTACCTACGTTCGCATAGATGCCAGGAAAAAATCTCTTCAGTATCCATTTTAAATCAGTTTTATAATTTTTTTGGGGAAAAAGGGTTCTTTATTCTGTTCTTACGATCAGATATCACTCAAAAACATCGTTAAATTGCATTCGATAGCGGTGGTCAAAATGGCTGTTTTCGTTGAAATATGATACCCGAAATATTTCGCGATGGCAATACTTCCTTTTTACTTCGTACAAGGAAGTAAAAACGATAAATTAATATTCGTTAATAATTAACATGGTTGTGAATTTTAATAAATATTTACGGAATTTAAAATATTATAGTTATTAATTTTTCTCCGCTTATTTAAATTCTTTTGGGGGGATGATGAGAAGGGTTTATAGATTCAAAATTTCTCTGAAAAATTTGTGAATTTAAATAATTTTATTCTTTGACATATTTAGCTGCAGCAAAAAAGTTTTTATACTGGCAACTCTCTTTTATAATGCTTACATAAGATGCTACAAAATTTTAACTAAGTTATCTCGAATAACTTTGCTTCGGCTCAATTTTTTTCCGGTTCGGTTAGACGGAAAATATCCTTATAGGCAACTTTCTTTAATATTATTTGCATAAAATACTCTAAAACTTTAATTATGGTATCTCGCTTAACAATGACAAGGCTGAAATGTGTTCCTATTTTGACATTTATGAAAGAATGACAATATATGAAAAAATTCTTTCAATGGAATTTTTTAGCGTCATTTATATGAAGTATATCGAAATTTTAGTTCAGATACTTCTGGTAATTTTGATGAGGATAGAGGTTTTCTATTTGACATGTCTCATTACGAGAAACAAAAATTGGTAGCTTTCTTTAAGAGTGCTTGTAACTTGTTTCAAAATTTTAATTTGTCTCAAATTTTGACCAGGATGACATTTTACTGTTTAATGTATTAGTATAGAGGAAACATTTTATTATAAGCGGTTTTCATTAGCATCATTTATAAATGAATCACAAAAATTTGAACTTAAATATCTCGAGTAAAATAGATATTGTGGGCATTATTTTTTGTCTGACAATTTCAATTGAAGTTTCTTTTAACGGCATTATTTAACATGATTTGTATAAGATATTCCAAAATTTTAACTAAGATATCTCGGATAATTTCGATGAGGACTGCATTTTTCTGTATAACATATCCGGTTAAAAGAAAAGAAATTCTTATTCGCAGAGTTCCTTAGCATCGTTTATAAATTGACACAAATTTTGATTAATCTTGGGTAATTCTGATAAGAATGGACGTTTTGCTGTTTAACATTTTCGTACAGAGAAAAACATTGTTATTGGTTGCTCTCTATAACATCTTCTGTAAAAAGTCTTTCAAAATTTGAGTTATGGTATCTGGTAATTTTCATGAGGATTGAACTTTTTCTGTTTGATATATTCGCCTATAGAAAAATATTTCTTCATTGGAACCATTTTAGCATAATTTCAATAAGGTAGTCCAAGAATTTTATTGAGTCATCTCGAGTAATTTAAGTCATTTAATGAGACCGGAGTTTTTTCTATATGGTATATTCAGGTACAGGAAAACGTTTTATTAATGGCAGCTTGGCAGCTTTTAGTACCACTTGCATAAGGTACTCCAAAAGTCAAGTTATGTTGAGTAGTTTTGATGATGATGGATTTTTCTGTTTAATATATTCGGCCATAGGAAAATTTTTTCTTAATGGCAGCTTTTTCTGCGAGGTCTAAATAAAAATTAATTCTATTTATTTTTAGAGGAAGACATCAAGTAACTAAAATTGCAACACTGAAAATTTATTTTATTTAATTCATTTCATAAAAGAGAATCATGGGCCTGCAAGCGGTTTCTCGATACATATTCAGTTGAATAATAGTTTTGAATGACGGTTTAATCCTGACAAATTTTAAGGGGAAAATTTGCGTGTTACAAAGAGAGTTACTTCTACAAAGACCTCCTGTAAGATTAGTAACCGTTTAAGAAAACTAAGTCCGTCTTAGGATTTGTCTCCAAAAAGCCCAGTGTTAACAAAAATGCTACGAAAAATAGTATTTTCTATTTGTAATTCTAAGATGTTCCTTCTATTTTACAACTAGACGCTTTCTCTTTTAACAAATAGTCCTAATTGTTCAGACACATAGTAGAGTCACAAGGTTTCTTGATGCGGGAGACGAGAGAAATGAGCAATGGCCTCAACCGGATTCAAACCTGGACCTCCCAAATGAGCGGTAAGTGTCCCACCGTTACACCACAAAGACATACTGAAGAGAGGGAGAAAATATGTTATATACTTCCCCCTTTTAAAGGGCAACTGGGAATAGGGGACCTAATTGCCAAATCTTGGTGGGGACGAATTGTTGTCCCTCACCGTGTAGTTGAGGCGCCATAATAGTGGCATTCGGTTTCTTGGCGCTGGAGACGTGATCAATGAGCAATGGTCTAGCAGGGACTCGAACTTGGCTCTCTCGAATGCGAGCCGAGTGTACTACCGTTACTCCCCGAAGGCATCTTGAAAGGAGGGAGAAAATACCTTATACGTTTTAAGATGCAAGTGCATCGAATTACCTAAGAGTAACAGAAAAAATATTCTTGTTCGTTTATATCCGGCTTAGCCGGTTGAAGGGATTGCTAAAAATTCCTTTGTAGAACGAAAGCATAAAATTTTTAAATTTGCGTATTTTTGCGAATCCACAAATTCGTTCTCGAGATGGTTAAGCGTTAAGTTTCGCAGAAAGACCCTGCCTGCGCATTTGGTTTGGAGGAAAACCTTTTGGTCTATAGCAAGGTGACTAGCCGTGCAAAGCAATCAATTAATGTCGAAGACCTTATGGCATTAGTAAAGTGTAATGTGAGTTATCCATTAAGCTTCATATTGTCTACAGTTGACTGGAGTGCCTCTTCTAATGGCTTCTCTTTTCATATACACTCACGTTTGTGAAAATTGCAACACCAAGAAGGAATCGTCATAATTGAATGCAATTTAATACACAGTTGAGTGGTAGTGGTACAAATAAATGATTAAATGTTCAAAGCAAACAAACAAGAACAAGAGATCAGAATCAGTATTTTGTGTGGCCACCACGCGCCGCAATAAGTGCTGCTACACGACGTGGCATGGAGTCAAACAAAGTTTGAATGTCTGACTGAGGAAGAGCATTCCATATCGTTTGTACGCGTACCCAAAGTTCGTCTGCAGACGCAACAGGACGAGGATCACGAGCAAGACGTCGACCAATGACATCCCACACATATTCAATTGGCGACATATCCGGGGAACACGCAGGCCAAGGAAGAAGCTGTACCTGCTGCGCTGCAAAGAAGGATTTAACAATCCGAGCAGTATGAGGGCGGGCATTGTCCTGTTGAAATACAGCGCCTGGCAAGCTTTGAAGGAAGGGAACAGCTTCGGGCTGTAGAACTTCACGGATATACCGGTTGCTGTTCAGATTGCCCACAATTCGTAGCAATTGAGATCGTCTATGATATGCTATGGCGCCCCAGACCATAACTCCGGGTGTTCGTCCACTGTGGCGTTCGATAATGCACTCCGGAAGGTGGCGTTCACCGGCATAGCGTCTGACACGAATGCGGCCATCATGGTACCACAAATTAAAGCGGGATTCGTCAGAAAACACGACATGCTGCCAATCAGCACGCCAGTCTCTATGCTGATTGGCCCATTGTAGCCGCAGGCGGCGATGGTCGTGCGTTAGGGGGATCCTGTATAAAGGAGTCCGTGCGCGCAGTCCACACTGCAGCAGACGTCTACGAATTGATGAAGCACACAATGAAACACCTGTAGCTATTGACCACAGTGCTGCCAATTGTCTAGAGGAAGCTGTACGGTCCGTCCGCGCCATGCGGACCAGGTGTCTATCATCGCGAGCTGACGTCACATTTCGGGGTCCACTCCCGGATTTCCGAGTTGTCCGACACTCGTCCGTCCACTGCTTCCAAACGCGCATCACTGTGCTGCTGTTACGCTGCACACGAGAGGCTACTGCACGATACGACAATCCAGCTTCACGAAGGCCGATGATTCTCCCTCGTTCAAACTCTGTAAGTTGTTCAAATCTCGCTCTCTTTCGTCGACGAGGCATAAGTACACATTGAGTTAACGTTTACCACTAGCAGATAACCACCGATAACCATACACGCCTCGCTACAGCCGTCTATTTATTCGGATCCATCAGCCGTTCAGAGGGCGCTGCTCAGCATACGCATGCGCTACGGATTTGCAATTCTAATCATTTGCATATCATGCGCTACTTTGCATTTCCTGAAAATTTCAGCTCACTCGCGTAAGTCCTTCATGGTGTTGCAATTTTCACAAACGTGAGTGTAGTTAAGTAAAGTCAGGCGAAACAAAAGAAATATTGTCGCGGTTGCATAGCTTCTAGTGAGGTAAAAAGGCGTGACTCCCTCGTTCTTGAACATCTAAAAAATGATCGTAAGCAACTAAGCGTATCGGTCGCCATTTCCCAAACAGAGTCATCAACCATTCAGAAGGAAATACAAGGACTCTTCGTTGTTTAGACTAACAAAGTGCGGTTTATATTTAGATAAACTTAACTTCCCCTTCTACATTAGAATTCGAGAAATGTTAAACGCGTGGGACTAATAAACCCTGGAAAATCAGTGATAAATCTGTTTAATGAAGCAACTTGAAGGAAACGTTAAATCCTAACTTGTTTTTATTCAAGTGAATCTTTTTTTCCACTCTATAGTTAATATTGCATTTTTCCTCTGTTAGTTGCTCTGAAGTGAAACGAGATATACATGAAGGATAACTATTTTGCGATTAAAAAACTTCGTAGAATGTTTCTGATTCTCCGTTCAATAAACCACGAATGTGTTAAGTAATTATGAAAGTTTCCTTAATGTCCTATACACTGAAGTCACAAATTTTAATCTGGGGTAATTTTAATTATAATAAATAATTCTAATTTAATTTAAATTTTAACTAAAATTTAAGTCATATTTTAATTATAGTCTTTGCTATTATTAAATTTACTAATGATAACAAAAGGCATCATTTTCAAGAATTTTATTACAGTAATGTTTTTGAAAAACCATACATTAAACTAAAATATAATTTAATATATAAAAAGAAAAAATGTATACCTCAGAAAATCCTCTTCGTAGTGTTAATGCTTTCAATCTCGATAAAACCCCGTTGCAATCGGCCGCACCAAAAGTGTGTATATGTACATATATATCTATTAAAATTTAATTAATTTTAATTGCAAAAAAAATAATTGCTGCGAACCAATTTACAATATTATTTAAATTCTAAGGGCATAGGTAAATTGAGTGTACGTATTAAAATTAATTAAATTTTAAATTTATCTTTGCTTTTTACAAAGAATATTTTTAAACTTAATATATACTTTATATATATATACTGTTAGTGCGTATATAGTACTATATATACTACTATTATACCCCTAACATAGTGGGTATATATATATCTATATTTATATATACCCACTCTGTTACTCGGCTCCGTGAGCTTGTTTTTTTTATATGTTGGTAAATTGTGCTTTTTTTATTTAGAAATGATTGAATTATGTCGTTCTAAGTCTCCTTTCATCACCATTTAAATACAGATACACAAAGATATAATTTATAATCTCATTTACAGTAAGAAACGAAACTTCTCGGGTCATAGAAAAGAAAGGAAGAAAAGCACTCGTGTACTGTAAAAAGAGCAGTACATTCGGCAATCATTATTTTTTACCGTGATCGTAATGATGTTTAAGAAGGAAAGGCCGAAGAATTTTACGCCCTAAAGTTTAGGTATTAGACAAAAAAATGCATAACCATTGTTCCTTTTTACTTCCTTGTACGACGTAAAGGAAGTATTGTAATCACGAAAAATTCCGGATACCATATTTCAACGAAAATATCCATTTTGATAGCTATCGAATGCAATTTCACAATGTTTTTGCGTGACATCTGTACGTAAGGATAGAATAAAGGACTCTATTTCCCCAAACGGATTATAAAACTGAATTAAAATGGATTCAAAAGAGATCTTGTTTATTCTGTACATACGTACATACGTTCTTTTCCTCTGTACATACGTACGGATGTATTTATCTGGCATAATTCAAAAACGGACTGTTATAACATGTAATTATGCACCTCTCCTTTTGGTTGCAATTGGCCTCACCAAAAGTATATATATATACCCACTCTGTTACTCGGCTCAGTGAACTTAGTTTTTTTTATTCTTATATGTTGGTAAATTGTCCATTTTTTTCTTTGATTGAATTATGTTGTTTTTATCTTCTGGTTAAGGTTTTTATGCCTTTAGTTAATCTGCATGCGACAGCTGTAGAATTATCAACTATTAAAAGTTGTTTAAGTGCTGCTAAGCCTAATATTTTTATTATACAAGCCATATTTGTTTACATTTGAAACTTAGCAGAATAGTGAATTCAGATTCTGCACCTTCAGTGTCTTTTTGCCGACGGCGACCAAAAGTAAACTTTCAGTTTTGTGCACCGAAAAATCTATCTTCTTGTGCGCTGATCAAATTGCTTGTTTTGCGTAGAAACTCTAATTTTAACTGCAAAAATGTTCCTTTAATTTTGTTAACTGCATTTGGTGTTTTATATTTTTCAGTTTTTTAGTCCAAAGGGATTTAGTCCTGAAGGACTATTACTTTCGTTTTGCGATTTTGCGTCGGAAACACAAAAACGGCGTATCACTTTTCAAATTGTTGCCACTAAATGTTATCGCTCTGCATTAAAGTTTAAAAAATGAAAAATCTGCATAAATGTATGCATGTTTTTTTTTTTTAATAAAGATATTTTGAAGTTTTATGTATTCTTGCCTTGCCTCGAAACGAGAACTGAATTAATTAAATGAGAAATATATCTAATGAAATTCGAGGAAATAAGTTTAAATGGAAGACAGCAAAAATGAGTATAATTTAATATTCTGTACAAGGAAGTCATGGGGTGCCCACATCAGATTTTTTCGTCCATGAAAAAGAGAGTAAATTCGTGCTGCTCTACTAATTGTAAATCAACTATATCTTTACATTCCTATATTCAGTAAATGCTTCAGATCACAATACTTTAACTTTTTTAATAGTAAATTCAGTTGTAGTTCTTTATGTCAAAAAAAATAATGCACAAGATGTGCATAGTTTTAAAATGAAAAAAAAAAGACAAGAAAATTCGCTTTTGATAATCAGTCAAAATAATAAATTTGAAAATTATAAATTATAATGCAATTACTATCGAAAGACGTTGCATTAATTTTCGAGATAGGGCGTTATAGTTCAATATTAGATTTACTGAAGCAAAATCTTCAATATTTAAAAACAAATTAATTGCTTAATTAATACCTTATAGAGTGAATATCCGTGTCTGACAGTTTTTCTTATCCAAGGTCTTATATATTTACTTATTATTTTCAAGATTCTTGCAAACACATACACGAAATTTCACACTTTGTGTGTGACGGAGCTACACCATATTCCGCATTATTTTTGAACGACATTATAACGGTTTAGTGTCCGAAATTATAGTAATTAAATTAGTTTAAAGCTAAAAAAATGTCAGATGAAATTTAGGCAACATTTATTTCATCCAAATATTTAAGTTGCTAGCTGCTTAATTAGTTAACTAAATGTAACAGCATTAATTTTTCGGCAATCGAAAATTTAGAATCGGAAGTGCATAGAGCTACAACTTTGCAAAACCATAAAATCTGCACCTTGGCGGTCATAGTAAAAGAAATAGTTAATTAAAAATATGATAAATTAAATTTGATGAACAGAAATACTACATAAAATTTAAAACTGTATTTCAATAAGACGAAAAAAAAATATCACTTTGATTTATGATATGCAGTTTCTTTTGCAGCGACAAGTCGCAAGAATTATATACAGTGAGTGCTTGGCGCCACCATTATCAGCCATAAATTTGATTTCGCATTTAATACTCTGAAATGGGGCATTTATAAAATTACGTTATCTGCCTAATTCGAAAAGTATACTCTTCGAGTAATATAATATGATTTCTCTCTATAAGTTTACAATAATCTGCTACCACAATTGGTTTAATTTATTTCAGAATGCTTAATTTTTTTTTAATTCACTCTCTGTAGCTCAAAATCTCTGACGCAAAGTTAATTAAATTTTTAGTGCTGATAACGCGTTTGGCTTTCCCAAAATTACCGAAACATAGTTATGTTCATAGGTTCGAATTTTGCAATGCAATGAATTTGTACCTTCATAATTTTAAGATTCTTCACTTTTAACATATATATGAATAAATTATTCTTTTCATCTTGATGTGGTAAGCTTTACTCATTGGTGATCGAATAGGCATAACGGTCTGAAAAATGTTTACTGGCAGATCGACACGATACATATCTCCATGAACGAGCTTCTGTATGTGCTTTTCGGGATTTTACTTATTGGCAACTAAATGCATGGCTGGTGCCAGAGCCACTAAAGTTAATGGTTCAGTTACACAGGGCGGCAAAAGTTTTATAATTTAGAGAAAGAGCGAAAGAATTTAGCAATGGACAAATTTCTAAAATTTAAGGGAGGCATTGGGCAATAGATTTTAAGGAACGGCAAAAATTTTAGGGTGACAGACAGACGCAGAATTTAGGACCCAGCAGAAGCTGCAGCGGACTGCAATATGCCTAGGTCAGTTCAGTGTAAATGGGAGTCAGGTTTCCTTATAACAGCATGAATCAACTTCTATATCGACTCCACAAAGAAGAAAGCTAAGCGAGATGGATCTAAATCGAAGCGCATTTTCAAAGAAATTCACTCCATTTGAACAACGTTTCACTTAGCATTTAATTGTAATAACTGGTATTCTGTCACGCTCACGAAACAAATACCTGAAGATAGCGAAGAGATGATTTTCCTATCTGTCATGTATTAGAATATTCCATCCTGCACAATACTGTGGATCTCATTTCATTCCCTTTTGCCATCTTTGGCTAGCTGGTCCACTGGGAAAGCGCCATGGGTGTATTCATTCACTTAAGCAGATTCCTTTTTGTGTTTAATAACTATAACTAAATAAAGTTAAAACTACAAGAGATGTTTCTACTTTCGTAAACTACTCCTAGCAATTAAATATTAATGGTTTACCCATTAATTCTTGTGATCTCCTGTGACCGATAGAATAAAACCACTAATACTGGCAGCTTGTTTCAAGTTTCGATGAAACTGTTATCCTTAAAAAGGTTTTTAAAAAAATCAATTTATTTTTATCAGTATCAGTTTATCTTAAAAGCAACGGAATGAAATTTTAAAATATGTTCTTTTATATTAGTTACCTTAGAAAAATAGAAATCGAACTGATTTTTTCAACATCCACTAGCGATGACATTTATTTTTATTCTTTCATGAAAATTTTCAAAATTTGTTTTTAATTTCTTTGATGGTAATAATACTTTTTATTGCTTTACATAAACAATAGAACATCTCAAAGAAGTAGAAATCACGTCTTACTTTGTTTGCTTATATATGCTACAGGTTAAATTTCTTCTATGCGAAGATGTTTCTTTCAGCCATTTTTAGAGGTTCTTAGAACACGTTTCTAGTGGTTCTTCAAATGAAATTACCTTTTCTTACAACCTTAATACAGTTTTATTTCAAACATTTACTTTTGAAATTTAGCTAGTTATGTTCAATAAAATGTCAACAGAATATCTTCCTCTGTTGCCATTTCGTTAATGCGTAATTTGTTTGACTCATTCTTGAATTTATGATTTATCCTCTGCAATTTAAAATCCATAGTACACTAATCTCTAAAAAACATAAAATAGATTGAGATTTTTTTAACAACCAGATAATTAATTAATTAATTTGATTAATTAGAAGTTTCAATAGTGACTATAATTTTGCAAGTTCGAAAGTAAATAAAGCATGAATACAACAGGACGAAGTCTGCAACTATGAGTCTTGTTTAACAGCAATCTGCAGCAATTCTACTTAATCTGCAGCTGATTACTTTGGATAATTCATTACAGCAAAACACATCGAAGGTAATTATTTCCCTACGAAAAGACTTAGCTCTTTCGAGAGTTTGTATTTATTACTTATACTACTCAGAAGGAAAAGCACGCAACAGCATGCAGTCAGCTTATTTCAGATCCGGCAGGAGACAGACTCCCGGCTACCAGCGTTTTGCAGCTTTAGCCATTTTTCCTATGTGCGGCCCCAATCCTGCATTGAATGCGGCTGATTTTACTAGACCATTCAAATGTGACTCAGAAGAATGAAGTGGTTGAAAAGATGAAATGATTTATTGCTTACAAAATGGATGTTATAAGAAAAATCCCCATTCCGCGTAGCGTGTCTCTCAAGCGTTCTGGAAATTTTTTAATCCTTTTTTAAGAGAAAGAGCTTTTCTGGTTATGTATGAACTCACTCACCTCTGTATTGATATTGAAGAGCGTGAGGGTTTAAGTTTGAATTAATATGGAATATGGCTGTTCGTCCCATCCGTCTGTAAATAAAAGTATTTCGTTCTCGACATTGTCTGCAAAGCATGATCAAAATATAGTGAGATCCTAAGATCCTTTCTCCTATTAAAAATTGAACTATAATCCTTTGTTTCACAGATGCTTGTTGTGTTTTTGCTTATCATGATGGCGATTTGTTGACTTCTTGCTTATTCATCACTCTTCCAGACGCGACATTTGATGAACAAGATTGAGCTCACTCTGCATTGTAATAACATATGATGGACGCACTTATTTTGCAGCATAAATTATTTAAGAAAAAAAAAGCATCTTTTGGGTTCACATTGAAACTCCCCAATGTGCTATACTTCAAAATGTCAATGTGTTTTAATTATCTAATACTATTTCAAAATATAAATGCCTAACCACGTTTCAAAATATTAAACCTTATTATTAATATACACATTATAATTCTATGGTAAATTTACATGAAATCCTCTTGTTTGCTCATAAGCATATAGGGAGAATATATCTAAAGTATATTTCTCTTATATGTTTATAAGCAAAGTATAAACCATTGCCACGTTAATTATAGTAAAATTGGTTTGCCACGTTAATTATAGTAAAACTTGCCCGCCCTAGAGAGGAAGTTTTAGTTATGGATATTGTATCTGTTAACCTATTTTGTATTCTCTTAACTCAATTTTGTATTTAAAAATTTATTTCATGTTGCATTCATGAAATATATTGCATGAAAGTAACATTGTGGCTTAGTTATATATAAATACATCAACAATGCGAAGAATAGCAATTAAAATTGAAATCCGACCTCAGGCAAAATATTTGCCAACAAGAACTTACGATTTTCTCCGGATTTTACACACTTTTTTTGGATTTTCGTATCGGAAGTCATTAAAGTGAAACAAAATAAAAGCTGTCCCTAATCCACTATGCAGAATCCTGAAAGATCTCGTATTTATTTAAAAAAGAGTAATGAGAAACACACGAGCGGTTAGAGAATTTCTTAGGCAAAAACATAATGTTGTGCTCGTTATGAATCAGATTGTCTTCTTGGGATCCTCAGGGTTGGATTAATTTTAAGCCCGACCTGTAATTGTTTTCGTTTTTCTACTTCCGAATAAAATTCAAAAAGCATTACTAATCCTAACTGCAGGTAGCGGGTCGCATCATAACATATTGCTCGTGTCGCTCCTCATTTCCATCTTTAGCACATCTTTGAATGAATTTTAACAAAACAATTACGCATTTGATAAGTAATAAATGCAGTAAATTTATACTGTTGCGTGCGTACGGGTTCGTAATGGATTGAATGCACAAAGAACCGATGGTAAATTGATAGAATCTGTTTTCCCAAAAGAAATTCTTCACAGCACTGGAACTTTTCAAAAGTACACATACAGCTCTTCTCAGTACGCAAAGCACATTTAGTAATTACCACTTTAACAATTAAGAACGTTCAACGCAACGCAATGCAAAGAGCATCTAAAATGAGAAGCTCGCGTGGAGATCTCTCGTAAGGTCTAGTACAAACTGAAAAACTCATAAATGATGCTCTTTCCAGGCTTATACAGTTTTCCCAGGCCGCCGAGAAATCTCTGAATGAAGAAGCTTTCTTGTCAGGTAACGTAACGGCTCTGTTACAGCTCATGACCAGGGTATGATAGAAAACTTAAAGCGACGCTATCGAAGAGACGTTTTTGAAAACAAAGTTCGAATTCCATGTTGAATCGATTTAAAATAATTATGTACGCGCTGTTACGAATTTAACGGTGTAATAATTCTGAACAGTCATTTATCGATTTCTTTAAACTGTCAACTTCCTTGACTACAACAGCAGAAATTCTGTTGTCTATTTTTAGTTCGATAGTAGGAAAACTTCCTTCGATTTATCGTTGGACAGCGGAAACTCTTTCTTGAACTTCTCCAACTCTTTTCAGCCATGTGTATTCCACCTTTCATAGCCTCGAATTAGTTTTCTATTATAGAAGTAATTTCTCTTTAAATTTCCTCTTGACTTGCACTCACATCTTCCTTAACAGCTTTCGTTTGTACTTGAACGAAGTTGACGGTCCCTTCCATTTTTTCTTGGCTCGCTTTCGTCTTTTCTTTGAATGAAGCAAAGGCTGTCACTAGCTGTCTTAATTGCTCTTACATCGCTTTTGTCATCGGCATTAAATTCCACTTCTGACACCAAAAATTGTTGAGTTCCTGCAGGTTCATAATGGGTTGAATACACATAGAACGGATGATAGCTTCATAAAATTTATTTTACCAAAAGAAACACTTTACAGTTCTGGAACTTTTACAAAATACTCGCATAACTCTTCTCGGTACACAAAACACTACAATTACATTTAGTAATTACCATTTCAAACAACTAAAAATGTTAAACTCAACGCAATGTAAAGCGCATCTAAAGAGCGAAGCTCGCATGGCGATTTCTTGATACTCTAGTGCAGCAGTTCTCAGCTTTTTGACTAACGTGTACCATCTAAAGAAAAATTGGAAACCTTTAGTACCACCACTACAAAGTACTACTACCACCACCACCACTCTTGAACAAAGCTCGGATCGCATAAATTTACGAGTGTTAGAGAAAAAACTCAGTCAGGATGTTGGGGTTTTAATTTTGCAATTTAATAGTTAAAAATACTTTTCTTCTTTGAGTAACACATTTTTCTCTTGCGTACCACCTGTGGTACGTGAACTGCTGGTTGAAAACCCCTGCTCTAGTCTGACTGAACTGAAAAACTCAGAATTGATGCTCTTGCCAGGCTTCCATAGTGTTCCCAGGCCCCCGAGATATCTTTAGCATGTTCCATTTCTCGAAATTACTGAAAAGCATATATGGTTTATAGCGGCCGGATACAGTTACACTTACATATGTGAAGCAATTACAGTTATTCAACTGCAGTACCAATTACAATTATACAGGGTCAGACCAAAATGTTGGCAAGTGTGGGGACTTTTAACGATTTCTCGCCAAATCTTGGCGACAAACATTAATTACCAAAACCGCCGCCAGCTTGGCAAAATCTCTCCAATTTAGCGAGATAGCCATTTACTCAATGTTAAGTAGACTTGCCCCTGTAATCTTATTTTCCCAGAAGAGCTTGGTCTCTTTCAAACATTTCATGTTATATTCTACAAAAAATATTACAGTTTCACACATACTTTTACTAAAATTATTTACACATATACAAAATGTGTAACAATATTTCGACATTAAGTCTTTAATTATGTTCATTAGTTTCTCAGCATTATAGGATAAAATGTATGTGATTTGCATAAAATAAATATAATTCGTTATATAGTACGTGATGCTTGGAGAATGCACTAATGAACTTTACTGTAGGACTTTTTAACACGAATACAACATGACATAGTTTCAAAATTTTTTTGAATTTGTTTTGTGAAATGTAATTTGAAAATAATCTTCTGAAATCTCTTCTGTTATTTATAAAGAATAGTAAGAATTACCTAAAGTGTTAGTTATTAGCTTAAATTCATTCTAAACGCATTGCATCAAAACAAATCTCAAATGACCAAGAATGACAATCATGAAAAAAAATTTAAAAAAAAAAGAAAGTTGAAAAAGGTGAAGTGACACGATTGTATTATTTATTTACCTTAAAAATCGTGTTAAAACAGTGAAGGCTTAGTTATTTTTGTAGAAGAAAAATCTGAAAGCTTCCAGATTTTATATTACGGCCAAGCGCGCTTTTTTTCATGTCCAGACACATACACGTTTCGACAGCATTTGGGCTAAAGCCACATTGGGCTAAAAATATTTAAAAACAGCATAGCTTTAGAATTTCCGATAGACAGTATGGAGCGTTGGAGATAAAAATGCTTTATTTCCTACAGTGTTGCCACTGCTCGCTGGGAAGTTGTTGATTTTTTTAATCAAAAATTCGTTAAAGTTTCACAAAATATGAAATAGGCAATAAAAGAAATTCCAAATTCCAAATTCAGGATTCCAGGTGTCTATGCTGGGGTGGAGGGCTATATTATTCAAAATTTGGTAACTCGAGGTACTGTTGTTTTTCATAATGCGCGAAACACATTCATTTATATTCTTCCTTATTGAGTTTCTTTAAATATAATACAGGGGATAGTATTTGGTAGCAACAATTTGAAAAGTGATACAGCCATATATAGTGCTTCGACGCAAAATGCCATTTCGAGAATAATAGCTCTTCTGGGCTAACGTCTATTCGAGCTAATAAAATGAAAAACGATTATGCAAATGATCCTGCGTTTTATGAAAAGCCTAGTGATTAAATTAATGAAGATAATTTCATTTACTGATCCATATAATTTTTAAAGAAGCGTAAAATTAAAAGAAAAGGAGTTAATTATGGTTTTCGTAATTGAATTAAACATTTTTGAACTATTAAATGCATTCTTCTCAATATAGCTGAAGATTGCATGAACTAAAAACCGTGAAATTTAAATATTCACACAACCCATTTTAAATTCTACGAATGTGAAAAACAAAAGCGTGTCAAAAACAGGAAGAGCATTGTTATTTTCTATTAGTATTCTGCCTTACGTATCTTTTACGAGTTCTTTTTCTCGCTTAGATTTCACAAAAGAAGATTTTATTGAGATATAATAGTTTAGATAATTTTCACAATTGCTATTATTCTCCAGAGTTTTACATCGAGATAAATTCTTTATTAGAAGATGAAAAACAATTCAGGTGTACTATTGAATATTTCTTCGTGGAGACTTGTTATTATGGACGAAGTACGTAGAGTAAAGCTCAGATATTTTATGAACGCTAGAGACAAACGACAAAAATTTGTGCTATTTCCCAAACTTTTTAAAAAATTTTAATGAGTTAAATAATAAAATGAACTTCTTTGAAGCTTCTACGAATGCATTAAAGAATTTCTCAACACAAATAATGTCACCAGGATTAATATTACAAACTTATAATATTGCATTAAGAGATTCTTACTGCAGCTTAATTATGCTAATTCCTTAATACGTTTTCTTCCATTTATTAAGGATAGATAAAATTAAGTTATAAAATTTTAAAAGCAATAAAAGTAGAGGCTTTAAGAAATTAACCTTTCCCATAACTGAATTAAGAAGGTGATCGATGATTGTCAGTATAGTAATAATTGCATAAGTTTAATTTTAATGTAAAATTATTATGCAATTAAAATGGTTTTTTCTAAAAATATGCAGTACCACTTTTAAGTTTAAAAAACTTCGTAATCTTTAGTCTCATATACAACAAGGCCTTGGGGCGCAAAAGGGGAATGAGACTATTCACCGCACATGTTTCCACATCGCCGTTTGGCCATTATGAAATATTTTCTTTACGTGAGTGTATTATAACTTGCTACATTATATTCAATTTATTTAGTTTAATAATTCTGTTTATCTATTGTATACCTCTGGCTGTCTTAAATTTTGTCTTAAATTTTTTTGTTATTAAACACAGCTTTTAGATTTATTAAAATAATAAATTCATTAATGATATGCGAAATTTAGTTAAATTCAGATCAGTAACTAAAAGCATTCATAATTAAGATGAAATGCAACATAATTGTAAAAATAATATATAATAATAAAGCAAAGCATAGTATTAAAATTAAGCATAATATCTATAATGTAATATTCATCATAAAAAGTAAATTTTTATGAGATTTCAAAATAAAGGGACTGTTTATAAATACGTTTAAGTAGCAATAAAATTAAGAGGCCTTAAGAAATTAACCTTTCCTAGAACTGAATTAAGAAGGTTATCGATGATTGCCAGTATAGTAATAATAGCATAAGTTTAATTAAGGGGAAATGAGGGTCTTTATGTAAGTAAAAAGAAATTCGAATGTTGTTTTTGATTTTATGTTAAAATTCGATTTCTTGCGAGTATTCTGAAACAAACTGCATACAAAAGTTTGCTCTACAGTCAGAGTTATGATAAAACAATCTCCCTTAAATTTTGCCATTCAAAGAACCAGATGGTTTGTTAACATTTACATTTCAGCAAATTCCTCGTATTAAAATCTGATGAATAAAATATAAAATGTTTTTGTATACAATTTTACACAAATATATCGTTACGCATGATATACATGTTAACTTCTTATCACATCTATCTATATGTTTATCAATTTTAAGAGACTACTGTGTTAACAAGATTCCAAATTAATTCCAATTTCAATTAAGATTTCATAAAAATGTGAATTTCCTGCTTGCCTGAGTAATTTCTCTGAACTGTAGTTGATTAAAATTTCAAGAAATTTTGGCAAATCATCTAAACATTGCATACACGTAATTTTAGAAACGATAATATAACAGGATCTCAGAAGTTAAGCCGGTAATTTAGAAATGTGATAATTATGTTCTATTTGATACTGATGTAATTTTCGAACTAACTATGTGTAATTTCTTTATGTCCCATATTTTTAAACAAGTCATAACAAGTATTATAAGCAAGCAACCTTTATTACGTATTTCATTTCTATTTAATGGCGAAAGTTTTCATGACGAATCAGCTACCCGAGGAGAAACGGCAACGGTGGAAAGTCCTAGACCACAAAATGACAGCATAAAGGTAGACTATTGCATTTTTCTGAGCCCCTACCTCCTTACCGCATGGTGTAATTTGAAGCACGTCCAGACAGCAATCGTCAGGTCCTGAGTTCGAATCTCGGCTTGGACATATGGATTTCTTCCTTTCCTGGATTCGAAAAATTGTCTACAACTCTGTCCTTGCTGTAATTCGACCTGAGGGTCTTTTACTTGCTATTTTAGATGGCTAACCACATACACCTGGAGAGCACGCACTGGAAATGAGGTATTCTTTACAAGGTAAAGTTTGAACTATAAGATACAATAGAAAATGCCTTATTTTTGGTTTTCTTCTGAAAATATCCCGATATATGGCATTAGTTTTCCCAGTTTATCATATGCCAATTGATCGCATCTTTTGGAAAATACCCTGGTTTATCTCAATCAAAGTTTTTATGTAAATATGATTTTCGTACTTTTCTGTTTTCTTATATTTTATATACGCTCATCCTGTCCAGACGAATGTAAATTTGCTCTTAAAAATCGAGGAAAAGAATGCTTGAAGTTCTTATTTGGCAAAAATTATTCAGATTTGTCATAAATGCAAAATGTCATAAATACCAATTTGAGTGCTACTATAGAAAATTATCGTCCCCCCGGCTCTGACCGGAGTAAAATTTAAACTTTGTTAATTGCTTTTCTTACAGTACCGAGTTTCTCATGCACAATAGAAGTTGCACTAATATTTGGGGTATTATAAATGATGTAACATATTGTTGCGTTTTACGGGTTCGTGGATTTGAGAGTATCCGATGAAAACACGATGCAGAACAATAAAAAGCCCAATTTATTTACAAGAATCACTATTTACAACACAGTTCCAAAATTACCTTTAAAGGCGTCGAAAATCTACAATAAATACGCTGAAACAATCAGCAACAGAGCTTCAGGCTGTAACTGTAAAGGTAGCTTCACGGCAACACTAAACTTATAATAAACAACGTGGAACAATCACCAATACACTGTCAAGCTATACTGCTAAGGTAGCTTCACGGCAAAGCACTATCTCGATAGCTTTCCGTTCACAAAACTCTCGCGTAGCTTAGCACTCACAGTAAGCAGCTATTCTCAGACTTCTCAAAACTAATCACACTTAATCACACTGCTTCACAATCTTCACAATACTTCACAATCTTGCAACACTTCACACTCTTAATCACACTCTCGTAACGCCGGCTCTCAGAAACGAAGGGGTTTATATAGCTTTTCTTTAGGTTCCACACGTTTCGAGAAATATCTCGACAGGAAGTTATTCTAGAAGCTTCACGATTGGACCATGGGATATCGCCAATTTGGTCGCCAAATGGGCGATAAAGTCGCCAATCTGGCAACCCTAGTGCTATGCCGGAAAGCTTACATACAGGCGCAACCGCCGAATTTTTCGCAACAATATTATAGTGTGTGTTATAGTGTGTATACATATTGTTCTTAAAAAATTAAATAGCACACCTTAGTAGATCTAAACAGTAAACAGGGTGTTCCTTAGAGTCACATTTTGTCCATTCTTTATCTTGTCAGTGATGAACAGCAAGTTCTAGCTCTTCGCTCGAGGCAACCAAAGTGTTGGTTTCGCGTTAAAATTCCGCCGCCTGTCAACAATTTCTTTAAAGATCGCTAGAGAAAAAAAATATAAATTATAGTTGCTTAACGACGATAATCCACTAACACCTTTCGGGAAAAAAATAAAATGTCAATATAAATTATTTCAAAATAATTGTCAGCAGCATAGAAGCTAATCATAGAACAAATAATGCAAAATTAATTAAATTATGTATTATCGCTAATGTTTTCAATGCTTGAAAGCCAGTACATTGTAATCTAATCAGCATAAAGGTTGCTTGAAGAATATAATTCACAGTTATAAACACACGTAGTCTATGATTGTAAATCAAATTTTTTTCTAATAAGAAAACTTATTGCATACAATTTAGCATCTCACGTATTTTATTTGGTTTTACTTTACTTGCATTTATTTACTTATTTTTTAAGTTGATGACACAGAAATTAAGACTGCATCTTATTTTCTATGACGTTTCTGATCAAAGAAGTCAATTGTTGCACAGACATTTCATTCTTACATAAGAACTAGATCTTAATGTTTTGAAAACTTATGCTTTAATTCAGGTACATATTTTAGATTCGTTGAAGTCTATAGCTTCGCAAAATTTAAAGATTAATTAAAGACGAAAAAAAATTTAAATTAAGCAATTTCATAGCAATTCTCATTTTTTACTAAAATTAGGTATTAATATTTTTTGCTGGTTGTGTTTAGTAATTGACCCTAGAATCTCTAACTATGGATCTAGAAACCATAGATATATTGGTCTTAAAATATCTCAGCTATCGGACCTGGTTCTAGATAATTTCTGTTTAATAATGAAACTTAGCCGACTCGATCTTGAAAACGTGATTAGACCAAAACTAGTGTCCGGATATGTAATATGGCTGGCCGCGTCTGTACAAGTTCATATTTATTTTGATTGGAAACTGCAGCGAAACGTTTTTAGTCGTGATACTGTTATTTGAAACTGTGCGAATTATAAATTGAATTATCTATAATCTTATATATCGATTTACCTGAAATGAAATAAATCTTTTGCATTCTTTTGCATAAAAAAATAGAAGGCACATGGTAAGGTAAAATGTAATAAGCATCTTCGTTTCCTAATTCTGTTTCAATGTTTTGACCAATAATTGAAATAAAAAACATGATAAAGTGCTTTGAATAAAAACCTTTGTAACATTGTAACGAGTAATAACATACTATTTATTGCATTCTCCTATCGTATATGTCAATCATGAACGTGATCGCCAGTAAAAGTTTAGAAAAATATTTAAAGCAATAGTGAAAACTGTCACTTAAAACCTTTTTTTGTACGCTTACGGTTTTCATTTATCTTGATAAATTAAAAATAGTTTATACTGCGATTCGGGGAAAAAATACTCAGACAATGGTTCTAGAACACTGAGCAGAAACAAAACGAAAAACCTACATATTTCAGATAATGGTGATAACTTCCATTCTTTTTTCCTTTTTGATTATTTTATAACTGCTTATTCCTCTTTTATTAGGTAATGAATGCCTAATCAAAAATCTCAATGAAAAATTGAAACTGCTCTCTTTTTCTTATAATAACATCTGATGCAGACCGTTAAATTGTTTACTTTAAAAAAAAGTAAAAGATTGGTTTTAAAAAGCGGCAACGAGAGTTAAAATTCTAAAGATATAGCGATTAGACTCTTCTATTCATTGATTTTGACCTTCCGTCAGAAATTCACATTCTTCATCGACTGATGGCGGCCACTTGATTTAATACTTTCCTCACTCTAATTCACTATATTTTCTTAGTAGTGTAGAAATCAGTTCTACGTTTTAAATTATTTCTGTATTAGCTTCAATTATCGTTTGTTTTGTTGCTTGACTTCCAATAAAATTAATTAGTTCTTAGTCTTCTCCATTAGTCGCACTGTGTTTCTCTTGCTATTATAATAACCTCTATCATCTGTAAATAATTTTTCATAAATATTTCTTGCATATCCCATTAATGAAGGTTTCGTTTCGAATTAAGTTTTTCAATAAATAATCAAACAAATTCCTTTTAAGAATGTTTAAAATATCTTGACGATATTCACTTCGTAACAAAAAAATTTAAATAAATTTCTCCCGCATTAAATTATGTTTCCGAAAATTGTTAAACATTTACAACAAGGACTGAAATCTCTAAGTAAGGAATTTTTCAAAATTAGAAGATTTGATTTCATGCGTTTCAAAATTCATTATTTCATGCGCTTCAAAATTTGCCATTTAGGCAAAATGCTTTTGCTTGTAAGCAAAGCTGAAAAATATCAAATCCTGCACCAACATTTCAGTAATCAGAACTAATGCTTTCTTTCTTTTATATGTTACTTATTTTAAACCCTAAATTGGCATTGGGACATTTTAATTTATGAAGTGCTACGTGCATACGTGTTCGTTATAGATTGAATGCGTACAGAATCAATGATAGCGATTTTGGCGATTTCTCGGCAAATTAGAGTACAAAAATCAGTCGTCAAAACAATCGTCAACTTGGCATTACCTCAATGTTAAACGGACTCTCCCCTTTGGAACATCATTATTCCGGCAGAGCTTTGTTTTTCAAGTAGTTCATTGCATTATAAGGTAAGGTTATTATGGATGGGCCGGCTCCTTCGTTGAGCTACCTCCACCATTTTCTAGTTATTGACAGTAGGGCTACCTGTTGACTTTTTAGATGAAGCTTGAAAACCGCCATCTTGACTGGGAGAAGATCCATGCTGAAACAAGATTGCTTTGCTAGAAAGTAGGAGTTTTGTACTTTTCTTCTAATTCATCAATGTAAAGAAAATCTAGGTATCAGTAAGACGTTAATAGTGTTTCAGTTGTTACCGATAACATTTTAAATCTGTGTTAAATCAGCGTTATTTGTCTATATTAACAATGGTTGTTTACTTTTATAACTGAAATCGCGGACATATTACATAACCGACTGCTAATTGCCTTCAATGAGCCAGCCTGCGTTGCTATGAATCGGCTGGTGGCCCAACAATGGAAATTATATCGAGACTAGTATTCTGTAACGTTTTCTAGTAGAAGAATAAAATGTCACTGTATATGATTTAGTAAAAAGCTAACAAGAGTAATTAAATCTATAATTAGATAATTGTATCATTTTCTTTGTTATAAAACTAATTATAAACTATTAATCTGGTTTTAGTCTAAACCGAAGAATCCTTATTTCGTGTGAAAAATGAATACTTTTTTGAAATTATTGTAATGAATTTTATTACTTCTTATGCCTATTTGTAGTTTTAAAATTGTATCTGTACAATAAATAGATTATGAAAAATTAAGGAACAAGTTTCTACGACAGAGACAGAGAGAAGGAAAATTAAAAGCTATCAGCCAGTTCCATACAGTAAAATTTTTTGTGAAAGCATATGGACAAAACAGCAACAATATGGACAGTAATGAATGATTTTGCTAAAACAGGAGTTTAGCTAGTGAATGGAGATATATTTCAAGACTTATTTTGTTGCAGCAGTGCAGTTTGAGACAAATGATGTTCCTGCAGTAGAAGTTCCTGACACAAGTCTAACCTACTACTGGGACTAGTGGACTGTCATGTAACACGCAGTCTCCAGGAAGAAAATCTGCTGCAACCACCAGTGGGACAGCATCAGAACCACTTCCATCTAGTGCATCAACATTGGTGTCAAAAGTTAAAGCTTCTTCGAGTGAAATCTTTCCTATTCCGTCTAAATTATAAATTGAAAAAACCTCAAACAAATACAAGCAAATCCTGAAAGAGGCTTAAAAAACAAAAGGAAGAAGAGGCACCGCTGTGAAAAGACGACTCTAAACTTCTGGACCGAAGAAAACAGTAAAGACTAAACTTTCATTGCCTTCGGTAAATAGGCCTATCATTCCAACGAGGACTCATGGTTGTGTGCTATCTGATGTGCTGACTTCAAGGAAGACGTGATTCACTATCTTTCGAGTATAGTGTGAGTACATGAAAAGTGTGTTGGTATCAGAAAGGGGATCAAAGTGCATTATTGCAGAAAATGAAATTGAACTCATCAAGGACAAATAATTAATGCAATAATTTGTGTAAGATTTACAACCTAATACTAATAGTAGGCTTAATAATTATTTTATGCTATTTGAAAGTTTTTAAGTTATGGTTACTGTACTTAACTATATAAATTACACTCAAATTCTCATTTTCACTAAATTGTTTATAATAAATAAAATTCAATGTTATTTCGTAGATTCTCACATTAGGTCTATTTCAAGATCAGTATATTTCAATGTATTTTCAATAATCTATGTTAATTTCGAATCAGCATTTTATATTTACGAATCAAGCTCAAAATCAATGGTTTCCTTCATTGGGCTAGTAGCACTTATTTTTATTTTTCTAATATTTGCTGAACATTTCATAATCATAAGGCGTATTCCTAGACATGTGTAGTATGAAAAGTAATATTTACATTAACATGTAAAATTGCCAAATTTGAAGATTTTAAGGATCATTTTATAAAAGCGGCCCATCGATAGCAATCTTTCCTTAAAAAGGATGCTACAGTTCCACATATAATCCCATTATAATTATTTACATATATACAAAATTCTTAACAAAAATACATTTTCAAAACACTCCTGTGTAAATTTATCTTTAAAACCAGCCATTGTCAGTTGGAAAACGCGAAGAGCCAGTCATCTAATTTATAAACTAATGTGAATATTCTAAAGTAACTTAAAAGAAAATGAGAAGGAGGTGCTGGAATATGTATCAAATTGTATTTTTAACTTTAACCAAGACTTTAACGTATTTTGCTAATTTCTCTGATGCAATCTATGGGTATACATAAGGCAGTGTTGATATGTTGCTTTTATTCAGAAGTACGGTATCGCTACGCAACAAAGTTGTTGTGAAAGGCCTTACAATTTCATAATCTTTCGTATACTATATATTTTTATGGTATTTTATTCCGTATTATATGTATTTAGGTCTCCATGATAAGTGCTAAGTTTCATCATGTGAATATTCTTGTGACGAGTTTTTTACAACATAAATAAAATCCTATATAATAATATAGTTACATATTAGTTTCATCTGGAGAGATTGTACTCAGTTCCATGTTTTGTATATAGAATACTTTGACTTATTTCTGCTAATATTAGCTATATATTTGCCTATAAGTATTAACTACGACCTTTATTAGCAAAGAAAAAAAGTTATTTTAAATATAAACATCTTAAAAAATAATTTGTGATGTAAATCGAATGCACATATTCAATGTATTTGTCAGTGTATTTCTTCAATGATTCTACAGTCAATTATTTTCAAAAGGGCTTTATTTTCTATAGAAATGCATGCGGTACTTTGTTTGGGTCATGGAAACGTCTTAATACTTGTAGTAAATGTTTTTCTAATTTTGAAAGTATAGCAATGCTTTTATTTACTTAGAAATTATTTCCATTATCATCACTGATAATGGAAAAGTACGACTGTTGTATGATTATTGTAATGATTTAAATCCTCATTTTTGATATTCATTTCTTCGTGGGAGTAGACAAAATACTTCTTATATTTTTCTGTATCATTACTGTACATATCCACGTAGCTGTGTAAGAAAGCCTCCTTTTATCACAATTTAATTACAGATACGCACAGATACACAAAGATATAATTTTTAATCTCAGTTACAGTAAGAAAGAAAATTTCTCGTGTCATAGAAAAGAAAGAAAGTAAAGCACTCGTGTACAGTAAAAACAGCAGTACATTCGGCAATCATTATTTTGTACTATAATCGTAATGATGTTTAGGTAGGAAAGGCCGATGAATAAAATATAGGTATTAGACAGAAAAATGTATAATTGTTGTTCCCTTTTACTTCCTTGTACGAAGTAAAGGAAGTATTGCAATCACGAAAAATTCCGGGTACCATATTTCAACGAAAATATCCATTTTGACCGCTATCGAATGCAATTTAGCGATATTTTTGCGTGACATCTGTACGTAAGGATAGAATAAAGGACTCTATTTCCCCAAACGAATTATAAAACTGATTTAAAATATATTGAGAACAGAATATTTTTTTGTGGCGTAGGTACATACGTACGGATGTATTTATCTTGCATAACTCAAAAACGAGGAATCTCAGAACGATGAAAATGTGTATCTGGGACTGCTATGGCGTGCAATTATGCACCTCCGCTTTGCAATCGGCCGCACCAAAAGCGTATATATATATAGTCTGAATGAATAATACTGAATGTTATATCCACTTTGTTACTCGGCTCAGTGAACGCTGTTTTTATATTCTTATATGTTCGTAAATTGTTCATTTTTTTGCTTTGAAAATGATTGAATTATGTTGTTCTAATATTCTGGTTAAGGTTTATATGCCTTTAATTGATCTGCGTGAGATATTTGTATAATTATCAACGATTTAAAAGTTGTTTAAGTACGGCTAAGCTTCATTTTTTTTACCATAGCAACGATATTTGTTTACATTTGAAACTTAGCAGAATAGTGAAGTGAATTAAGTCTTTCTGCACCTTAAGTGTCTTTTTGCCGAGTTGGACCAAAAGGAAACTTTTAGTTTTGTGTACTAAAAAATCTGTCTTGCTGCCCGAATTGCTTATTTTTGCGTAGAAACTGTAGTTTTAGCTGTAAAAATTGTTTTTTTAATTGTTTTAACTGTACTTTGTGTTTTATGTTTTTCTATATCTTTCAATTTTTAATGAAAATATTTTGGGTTTTTATGTATTTTTGCCTTGCCAAGAAGTGAGAACTGAATTAATTGAATGAAAACTATATCTTTAATGAAATTCGAGGAAATGTGTGTTTCGTATTAGCAGCAAATATTGTCACCAGTCTGTCTTAGACAGAAGAGAATGTTCGCCAGTATTATTCTACTTTTTCTGTGATTCAGAGTCCCTCACTGAATTAAATTTATCAAATCCTGTAAGAAATAATATGTTAATCTGCACATATTTTACTTTTTGTGACTACAGCAGTTTTATGCACGTTAAAATAGATTTCTTTAAATTTTGTATTTTTGTTATCTCTTTTTCTAATTACTGATGTGCTGTCATTTATTAAACAAGAAAACATTTGTTTATTTCTCTGTCTAAATATGTATGAAAATTTATGTTGACTTTTAACATTTAAATTCTGTTCTTTACTTCGCATTTAATTATTTTATCAATTTTTGTCAGTACTTAAAAATTTTCCAAAAGATTTCTTCATTAGTTTCCAACTGATTAAAAATTTTTGGCTTTGTACGCATTTGCAGTGCCTAGAAATTTTCGTCTTTTCTTGCAAAGTACTCGTGAAATTATATTTATTTTTTTTTCACATTGCAAGTCACTTAAATGTTTTTGCTTTTTAGTTAAAAAAAGCTTTTAATTTATAGCTTTTGTCACGTTGTTTCAAAATCTATTTTTTTTCTCTGTGTAAGTACTCATTTTATTTAGTATTTAATTATATTTTTTGTAAAATGTTAAGTACTTCTTTTCTTTAGAGTTAGATTATATCCTGAAGAATTCTCTACTAACATTTTTTGAAAAAATTTCTTTTAAAATTTTGTTAAGAATGTATTTTTATTTGATTACTTTTATTCTGAATTAAAAGAAGAAATTATTATTCATTTCTTTGACTGTCTTTCTTTTGCAGTTCATCCAGATGTAATTCAGAAACGTGGATCAGTTTATAATTTTTTCTTCTATTATCTCCAGCGTGAGTAGATTATCTATCGGAAATTCTAAAAATATGCTCATTTTAAAATTGTTTTGCCATATAGCTGTTGACCTGAATTTTATGTCTTAACTGCAAAGAACGTGATATTTATTAAATAAAGGTAACTCACAAAACGTTGAAAAACGCCCCTTTCGGCGTAATGTAAAATCTGAAAGTTTTCAAATTTTTTTAATTGTTTTTTGTTCTTTTCTCTTCTATCTCCACTGTTTACGGTTTGGTATTATAATTTTCCTATTTTCTAGTAGGGTTTGTTAAAATCTGGCAACCCTTTCTGCATCTATTCTTTTTGGCGTTTGATGCATTTTACTTGAATGAAGGTTTACGGAAACGATAAGTTTTTCATATTTTTAAAATTTTTCATTATTAACCATGATCGCCCCAGAAATAAATTTTATTGATTCTCTTTCTGACAAATATTATGGTTCGCAGAAATTTAAAATTATTAGGAAATTGAGCCAGCCCTTTGCCTTTGATTATATGTATTTGGGCTGTGAGCAATTTATTCTTTTTCAAGTATGAAAAGCTCAATTGATTTCTTAATTCTTGTTGTAGAATGTTTCCTATTTGATTTAATTTCATTTTGTGCAATAAGTTTGTTTTACCTATTTTTAGGTTTGTTTATTACTTTTAAGCATTTTTATTTAATTTATGGATGTTAATTTTTTTTTTTTCATTTTTGTTTACTTTGAGTACGAATGCATGTAGGGGAAAGATCTGAGCATTTGAGACTAATTTGAAACTTCTAGCGGTTTTAAGTCTCAAATGGTTCATAGGAATAAACATGTATTCGGAATTCATTAGTCAACTTAATTTAAAAATCAAGTTGATTAATATTCAAAACCCTTTTCCCTTGACAAGTTCTGTTCGAAGCGTTAAACAGAGAAGATTAATAAAATACTTTTTTCGAGGAAAACTATTTTGCATTTGGTTTTGTTAGGTATCAAGTTCTGTAAATTAAAAAAAAGTTATTTTAATTTTCTTTTAACTATTCCCTTTTTGAATATTTCTTTAATTTGCGTTTATTCAGTTTGGTAACCTTTAACCGGAGAGAGAAAGTTAGACCTTCTTTTTCTTGGAATAGAATTTTATTTAATTTTCGTTCCGACCTTTACTTTTTGATTTATTATTATTTTACAATCTAGATTTGTCTCTTTTCTTTATTATTATTATTGCTTCAATGATGACTTTTTTAATAATGAGATTTCTATGTTAATAAATGTGCATTAGGTGAGTAGGAATAGGCCACATTCGAAGTTCATTATAACAGTTTTAATAAAAGGTCTTAAATAAGTAGTTTTGCACTAAATATAGTTCACTCATTGAATGTAGAGTTCTTGTCGGAAGTGTGCCAAGAAAGAGGGGAGAAAGTAATATTTCTAAGATTCTCCTTCTGTATAAGCAATAACATTCTTTATTATTTTTTAGATACGTTCTCTCCTTTCTTTTTTTGTGCTTTATGGTTGCTTATGTTCTGTGCAACATTAAAAGTCAAAAGACTCCGACAAGATCTTACCAATACATGAAATAAATCGACGCATTTCGACAAAATTTGACTACCTTTATTTTTATTTTTGTAAATGGTTTGAGGTTTTCCTCCCATGCGTAGAAGCATCTTAAGGATCAGCTTAATATGGGCAGACAGAATTTGTGTAACATGTTACCATCCAAGATCGAGGACTATTATATTTTAAAATCATACCATAAACAGTGTCTTTGATTAAATATAGACGAACAAAAGGAAATTTAGAAAGCGATGCTTTATTTTGTTCACAAATATATAAAATACAATTACATATAAAAAACAGTACCGAAACAAAATTGGCCACACTTGTTGAAGCTCAGAACTAAACTTCAAAATAAAAATATCATCTACATAAAAGAATCAATGCATTTAAAATCAATTATATGAAAATCTTCTTAAATACTACTAAACAAAAATACGAAAAGCTAAAATAAGTAATATTAAATAAACTGCACAGCAGAAACGAAAAAAATTACAAATACATTTGCATTACTCCTGAGAAAACAGACGCAGATAGAAGATAGAGTAATTACAGCTGTACCGAAGTATTTTATAAAATTATTTGCTTTGTTTAAGCTTCTATCATGTGTGCTTGATTTAATGTATTGAATGTCATTTATTTCCTTAAGTGTGTAAAATTGCGTAATAACCAAAGCAAATTTTATTTTCTTATGAATACATTCGGTACAGCTGTTTATGGAAAATGTACTCCATATTTGCATTTACGTTAGTCTTTATTATTGCACCGGGCAACATCAACGTACACTCTCAAAATGTTGCAGACATAAATTCTCTCTGTCACGTTCGGAATCAAGTTTTGCGGGTTTACTTTCTTACTTATTTCTGTTAACAAAAGTTTATACACAACCAAAAAAATTCGCCAATTATTTCTGTGTCTTAAGTAGCCAATACATGCTAAATTGAATTCTTAAAGTTACTGTAACGTTTATCATGAAAGTAAATTATCACTTGAAATAAATTAATTGAAATATGCAAATTTCCAGGCTTTTTATTTAAAGTTTCTGCTTCTAACTTTGAGTAATTCAATAATAAAATTTAGGAAATAGAAATAAAATGGGCATGCAATTCAAAATGCCAAAGAAGTAGCATTAAAATATTTAAAGGAATGTTTTTTTATTAAAACTGGCCTATATTTAATAATCAAGATACTATTATGTTGAATTTTTAAAATTTTTAGCAGACTAGTTAAATTCTTCTGAAAATAAAATCCCTGAATTTTTTTCGGAACTTAAGTTCCAAGACAGCTTCTGAAGGCATTGCAAAGATTTTAAGAGGAGAAACTTGCGAGCTTACTATCAGTAGAATAACTTTATTGCAAAAAAGTTTTAATATTTTATAAAGTTGCTCATCTCCCGATAATTTACCCTAGCAAATATCATCTATATAATAAACTTCAAAGTATTGAAACTTTTTTACGTTTAATGATAAACCCTTATCAAAAAATAACAATATTCATTTAAATTATTTGCCTCAAATTACAATAAATACTTTTATTTTTTGAGAAGAGCATTTTAATAAATCACTCATTAAAATTAATCCTAGGTAAATGCGATTTAAGAATTTTGTTTCACTAAATTCTATTACATATTCCTTGAGCACAGAAACGGTAACTTTAAAAAGGGAAATCGTCTATTAACAGAATTAACTTAAACAGTTTATTTTACACGTACACAAGAATATACAAAACATATATAAAACATCAAACAAATATTCTATGTACAGGGGATTTGAAAAAACGACAGAAGTGAATTAGCATCATGTGTATATTTCATGCAGATAAAAAGCATATTTTATTTTGATATTGTAAGAGAACATTTCTTTGATGAAGTTTTATGCACCAACATATAAGTTAAACATACACAATTAAAGCTTCAAAACATAATTTAAAATATCACTTCCTTTTTCATTAACTGAAGTTATGAAACTACTAGTTTAAAATAAAATGTAATAAATGCAGTAAGATAAAATGTAATAAATCTCAAAATGTAATAAATCGTAAATGAGGTACGTTTTCGAGAAAGATGCTGTGTAAGTTGCACTTGAGCATAAAAAGATTTCAATAAAAATCTACAATGTCAAAACACAAGACTTTCAAAACTATAGAATAGTAAACTAAAAGAAAGGGTTTAAAATGAGGTTTAATTACAGTAACAAAAATAATTAACGAAATTACTTAATAAAATGTAAATAAAAACTATAGAAGCTTATTCAGCTTCTATAGTTTTTAGTTGAAGTATTTGAAACGAAAAATTAGGGGTTAAGGAAATTTCAAAGACATACTTGAAGTGCCAGCTTCAGCTAGCATTTGAAGTATGCCTATATATTAGTAGATTATATCATACATACGAAACTACATATTATATATAAAGACAGACATATAGATATACGTATTACATTTATAGGAAATGCAAACATAAATTACAAATTTAAAAGTTTTTGAGGAATATTTGCTATTTTAAGCCGATGATGCATAGAAAAATGTAAATAAATTATAAGAAAGTACGTACATTAAATTATCTGGAGACTAGCTCTTGACCAAGAGCTTCCCAAAATTCATAAACACAAGACTGATAATCTACCTCTGTCGTGACGGTGATACGGCCTTAAGACGGACTACATCTATAGGCCTTTCATCACCTTTAGCTTTGTTCTTAAAACTTTGACACGTAACTATGGACGGATGTTCAGTAGTTCTAAATAAAAGAAAGATTTCACACCCATCCAATGCCTCTGTTAGCACCTCCATAGTTTCCAGCATTTTGCCATCCAGTATTTTTATTCGCTTCTGCAGTGCTTGGCCATTGAACAGATCCCGCCTGAGATCCACCATAGTTGCTAGGCCATGCTACATTGCTACCTGTATTGCTAGAGCCGTAATTGCTGTCCCAACCTCCACTTTGGTGAGTTTCTGACGCTCCATATCCTTCGTCATGTCCTCCATCATTAGCACCTTGTTCCCATCCTCCTTGACCACCAGACTGGACTTTGTCTTGACTGTATCTCCCATCATCAGCTCCTCCATAGCCACCCTCTTGGTTCCATCCTCCTCCTTGTTCCTCACCCCCTTGTTCCCAACCACCTCCTTGTTGGGCACCTCCTTGTTCCCAACCACCTCCTTGTTGGGCACCTCCTTGCTCCCATGCTCCAGCGCTTTGCTGATCTCTTCCTTGCTCCCATCCTCCAGCGCTTTCTTGCTGTCCTCTGCCATAGTTGGATTCCCAGCCTTGATGATCTCCACCACCTCCGTATCCACCATCCCATCCTCCACCTTGTCCGCCTCCACCAACATATGGAGTACCTTTATTGTTTCCTCCACCACCACCACCATGGTTTTCGGGGTACCATCCTTCACCAGACTGTCCACCGTATGCTGGCTTCTTTATGTAAACCCTACAAAGAGAAAGTTTCTTTGAAACACATGCATATGAAAAATATGTAAATATATAACACAACTGAGCATTTATGTGTTAGGTTAATTTTTTTTAATGCACACATTAGAAAATTGATCTACTACAAATGCATACTCATCCAAAATCGGTAAATTCTTTAAAAGCTTGTACCTTAGAAAATTTTAGACATAAGAACATAAAAAGCGAGAAATTTATGTAATCATAAATCATATAGAATTCTTAGTTATTATATAATTATAAGAATTATTATATAAGAATTCTTAGTATTCTTATCATAATAATTCTTAGTAGAGAAATTCATGTATTCATGGATACTGGTTATAAAATTTTACAAAGTAAATATTCTAATGGCATCGATATTCGCCAAACTGCGCTTTATTCAGAAAAGAATACAAAATACGTGGCAATAAAAACTGAATGTGGCAGCCATTATTACTGCGTTCTGCTGTAATAATGGAGTTTGGTTTAGTTTATTTAATTACGGTATTTCTTCTCTCCTTTCTGCACACCTTCGTGTTGTAACGGTAGCACCCTCGGCGCGTATTCGACAGGTCCAGGCTGAAGTCCTGGCGAGGACATTACTCATTTTTCAGTTTCCTGAGATCGAAAAAAATCCTAATGACTCTACAACTGAAAAGCACTTGAAGGCTATCTGCGTAAAGGAAGGGATGCCTTTATGGAGAACTTCATAAGGGAAACTGACTCGCATCTATGCTACACACGGGGAAAAACGGGGAAATGCCCATGCAGTCAGCCTGAAATCGAA
The DNA here is from genome assembly GCA_000611955.2 of Stegodyphus mimosarum. Lineage (NCBI taxonomy): Eukaryota > Metazoa > Arthropoda > Arachnida > Araneae > Eresidae > Stegodyphus > Stegodyphus mimosarum. The sequence continues at coordinate 764,885 of KK115033.1, read as the reverse complement.
TGAGGGTCGAACGACCACTTTATTGATAAGAAACTGGTAGGCCCGCTGATGACGAGTTATGTGCATAAGTAGTAGAAACTGTACATTTTTAGAATGAGCCAAAGAGCATATTTTAAAAATCAGCGAACGATTTCTGCCCTATTCATAATTTTAAAGAACCTCATAACAAAGAATAACAGAGCTGTACAGATTTGGAAATCTTAACGCGGGAAACGATGACTTGATACTTTCCTTTTTTCCAAAATGTTGAAAGAAAATGTTGTTCATAACGAGAAACAGCATGCAGTGGTTTAAAAAAATAAAATTCTCCGTAATTTTATGCTTTTGAATGTTAAGTATATTAACATGCATTATAACATAAGTTATTATAGTTAAGTATATTAACATGCATTGTAAATTCACTAAAGACTGTTTTTTTAATGTTTACTGACTTTTTCGATGATACGATACGTACTTTTTTCCAGCTTAAAATTTCATAACGAATTATGGCAAAATTTTAAAATGTATTATAAAGTAAATAGTATTAAAAGATACTGCTGCATGAAAACTGAAGCCTTCGATATTTAAATATATTACTACTTTAACCCATTTTTCTTTTCGCAGAATTTCAGCATTTCATTATGTTCAAAAAGGCAGTTTTAATGTTTCTGGAAACATCCTTAAATTGTTTTAATTCCTGAAAAATAAAACACTTATGCAAATATTTCGTAATCTGAGCAAAATCAGATTCTTGCTTCCCGTTAAAAAAAGGGAACCTAGTTGTAATGTACTCACCCTTCAGAATACTGTCATATTGTAAAGTTTTATAATAAAGCACTTCCTTTCTCCTGGTGTTACCTTACGAAAAATTCTAAAAGATTTCCAGACATAAAATCCTAGACACCGAAGTTTCAGTGTATACGTGATTACGGATGAATGAATTTAATGTATAGATAATTTTATAAGCTCTATATTTCGTTCGTATATTAATTATGATTAATATCAGAGTAAATGTAATTTGACTTATTTGGTGACGTACAACGAGTTACATATGCCATGAAGCAACGTTTCTAGATCATCTGTTGGATCTATAGCTCCTGACCTTTGAACAGGAAAATTCGCTTACAACATTTTCGGACCGGAAGTCCTAGACTACCGTGACACAGCAACATCATTATTTGCTCCTAACAGCCATAAGTACAGAAATATTTAAAACGCACAGAGATAGTACTTAAAACATACAGAAACAAAACTTGCTATGGATTATGAAGAACATATAAGACAAGTCTTTATGTACCTTCTATAAATGAATGCATGAGCATGGTTATCATGCCAAATGTCCTTAATGTGCATCGATTTATAACATTGCTTACAGGATGTCTCAGTTATACCGTAATCCTCAGCCTAGTGATCTTGGATGAGAAAAACAGTGGTGAAGAAAACAATGAAAAAAAAAGATTTCGTGTTCATTAGTGATTCACTGTTTCCATCTGCAAAGAATGCGGTCGTAAATGCTGTTCCGAATACCAGCAGCTTAGAATCGGGTTTTTATTTAGAATAGTCTCATTGGTTTCATATACAATCATTTATACATAACATTCATAAACATTAAATCATTTTTGCATCCTTCGAGTACATATGGAAGAATGGATGAAAGTAAAGTTGTCAGACTGGTTCGGATTTTGTAGATCTTAAAACTTTTGATTTGCATTCGAATATTCTAAATCAAATAATCTGCTTCTACTTCATTAATCGATACTTGGCAATTAAACAAGAATGTATCGACAGTAATGACAGTTTTCTCAGAAACTGAGCATTGTTTTCCGTTATTGTATGAACGGTGTATTGACACATGCTTCATAATTATTCATACGAATAGGCTGTTCAGTCACTAAACTTGAAGGAGGACTTACTTTTCACAAAATGTGTTATTCTTCATACCACCAATAAATTTCCGGGAATAACAATTAATATATGAGCTTCATAACCTGTTTCTGATTAAATTTTGTTAAATTACCAATATTTTTCTATTAAAATGGAGATACATATATTGTATTAGGAGAGTCAGGGTGGCACTCCTAATTGCCACCCTGATCGATACAGTGGTTAATGTCACTGGCTGCCTACCACTGGGGCAAGATTCTGCATGTTCGAATGAACAGAATATTTGCGCAGCATGGGGTGATTTGAAATACTGGCGAGCGAAACGTCCCGCCAAAGGGTTTAGTAAATAAAGAAGGGGTCGGAGACAGCTGAATCCACCTGTCAGGGAATTTATTATCCGTCAAAACTGAGATGGAACTTCCCGCTTTTCGGATGTAAAATTTGTCGCCCACTCTAATGCATCTTAGATAACACTCTCGATGATGAGAATGCAATAAATTGCAAGTATCCAGCCAATTTAAATAACAGCAGCAATATATTAGGAGTTCCCAAAATAGCCGTCCTGTGTTAAGTATTTTTTCTTGTGATTTTAGAATGAAAAAAATTAAATAAGCTAAACAAAGTGTGATTTTAGCATATTGCGTCACGTCAATGAAAACTGTTACAACTTTTGTTTCTATTTGACACATAAACATATGTAGAGAAGATTCGAGCTTTCAGACAGGTTTCAGTATTCAGACGCTTCATATATATCATTTACTTGACATCAATCCAAACGAATCAAGCGCGGCGATTCGGCAGTATGTATTTGAACATGTGTTTTTTTCATCTGTCCTTCAAAATCTAGCTTAAGTATTTTTACCGCCTCTAACCTGCTGATCTACCTACTTCATCCAAGCAACAGTGGATGCAAAGCGTATAGAGAAAATAAAGACGAAATTAGTAATAAAAGATTAAAAAAAAACGAAAACAAAGAAAATGGATTCGGCGATAACCGCTAGGCATCTTTCTCCTATTCATGGTCATGGGCATGATGGGATACGGAAGTTCACTGTGGTTATCGACGTACATATTACATTCGCTGGAGGAAGAAGGAAAGGTAGGTCACTCTCTGTTGTAGAATTAACGACGTTTTCGGCTTACGCCGGATAGGTACTATTTCCTGCGGGTTTAGGGATTTTCTTAAACTGATTAGGGAATTCAGTGCCAAATCTCTAGCGTGCGAATTTTGAATGCTAAATAGATTGATTAGCCCTGATAACTGCGAAATACGTATGGGATATTTAAAATCTTCTTGCTAACTTGAACCTAAAAAAGAAATGTTTTCATTATAACGCTAAGATTGCCCCGGAATCAGATCCGCATAATACGCGCATATTACTGAAAGTAAATTCCAATGAAATCACTCGAATATTTACATAGATTTAGGGTAAATATATGTATTCAATATATATTCAATAGCTCTAAGGCTATATTTTAATTAACATGTTATTTTTTATGTACAATATTTCCTGGATTTCTGTTGTTTCTTCTCCTCCAGAAAACGTAAATGAAGTCAGTTTAAAGTCTGAGTAAGAACCTATGTTTAGACAGAGAAAGCGCTTGGGAAAACCGACACTTCTCAATCATATTTTCTTTCTGTTGGTGGATGAATTCCTTACTTTAAAAAGGCATGTTAGCTCAGGATCTAAGACTTCAGGCTTTAATATTTGTTTTGATTTGCGAACACCACACCTCAATGACTAACATGGCTGAATACGTGAATACAAACTAATTTTCTTCAGAAGGCTCTCCACGAAAGAATTCTTTTCCTTAGACGGAATAAGCAGCCTTCGTTAGCGTAAGCTTATTTAAATAACCAATTGCAAATATCGAATTACTACTGTATTAGAAGGCCGCATACACTAGATTTTTACTTTGATATTCTTTTAATTTGTAAATTTCAAGCTCAGATAATAATAAATCGTTTAGCTGTTTTTTTTCTTCTTTGTTAGCCTTTATGTTTCATTACTTTTAATTTAGAGTACTAAAACACAAACTGATAACGAAAAATTTAAAGATAAATAAATTACATATAATTATTTCATGCTGTCTTAATTTAGACGACATGAAAAGTTGTACAATTTACTAAAATTATACAGTTAGTTCAAGTGAAATTAACGTATAACATTGCATGGGAAACTTTAAAAACCATACTTTTGTATTTAGTAACAAACAAAATAGAAACACATTGCACACAGGAATAAACATATACGAATGGTATGTACATATGCTCATAAAAATGAAAATCATATCATATACATTATTTACCCCGCTTCATGCACATACTGCATGATTCTTAAGTGAATGAATGAAGGTATGCAATTTATGTATGTAAATTACAACATTACAACATTTTTTTAAAAATAATTTTTGTGATTTTCAGCTATTGTTTTTTTTTTATTATTATTTTTTACTTAAATGTTTAATCGCAGATAATTTAAAAGTTTTTTCATGAAGTTCCTTTTTAAGTCATCGAATTATTTAGATGTTTAAATACATTATTTCAGCAGATTCTTAATATGAGAGATCTTTAAAATACACATAATTTTGTTGCCAGGCCCATTATTCGGCAGAGCTAATTTACATATATTTATTTTAAGTGATATATTTGTTACTTCCAAAAGTGTGGTATATTGGTTTACACTATATTAGGGAATTATAATAGATCCTAGTTTATACCAAAAATAATAAAAAGACTTAGAACCAAAGTTTATACAACTATTACTATTACTTTTTATTGAATCAAACTAAATCACACATAATAAAAAAGCAATTAAAGTACCTAGTCGAACATTAACTCAAGCCAGACGCTGAACAACATTTTTTGTATTGCGAACAGTATACTTTCTTAAGCTAATGTCAACCTCAGAATAAATCCATGACGTGAGTCGACAGGCGTTACATTTATTTGATATTCACATTTATAAAGCGTATATAAAAGTCAGTTAAACTGAAATGAGAAATGTTCTTTTAAATTAATTATTTGTAATAGAGAAAATTTTTAAAAATTAAAAAAATAATATATAATGCTAACTCGTAAGACTATATAAAATAAACTACCCATTTTCCCGCCAAATAACACAATCGTATTCGACAGAATTTAGGACTATGATACAATTATCTGGACCACCCTTTACTGTTTTTAACAAAACTGATCCTTGTAATTTGATCAGGATTTTATGATAAAGCATTTTGGAGGAAAATGTATGTCAGATAAAAATGGAACGGTGGCATTACGTCGTTACGTTGTTTTCACGTGTTTAAACACGTGCATGGATCTCTGCATTATTAAGGGATTACCTCAGTTTAGATTGTTTTAAACTGGTTCCGATCAATTTGTACAAAAAAGTCCATTTGAAAGGAACTTCAGATTTATTTATTGTATTAAAATGCGTTTAAATACAAGCGAACAGGAAAAGAAATCCAGAAAGGCAACGCACATTCTTCGGAAAAGTTTGAGGCAACATACGCGACGTCACAACCTCGCAAGCATTTTAATTGAAATCTATAGTTTAACAATAAAGGAACCCCCATAAAAGTAGAAACAGTGAGTTTTGACATTAAATACTGTTTATAAGATTCCAAGCCAACTTCAAGAGACAATACCTATACAAACGGAATTAGTCTACATTTCCACGTCACAAAAATAAATTAATTCATTAATACCTTACAGAAGAATTTGATAACAGAGAAGCAAAAAGAACACTGCGAAAAAAAGGAGGGACAGTACTATATCTCCCGTTCTACTGGGCCGATTGACGAAATTCAACTTACGTTTTTCATGTCTCGAAAGCGCGACTTAGGATATGTATTAGATTTATACATAGCATTGTTCTAATATAGATGTTTTGACACAAAGTCGGACTTTTTCTGAAATGACATGCCAATTTTTTTCCATATCTCGACTCTACGACTCAAATTATGCCAAACTGCTAAGTTATATAAAAATCGCGCAAGTAGTTTTTAGAAAATTAGCTCTCAAAGTTTTATCTCCTCGATGTTAATTGAATTTAGTATATATTTGTTAATGTCTCTTTTTTATTAAACTTATTTTACTCTTCCTTTCACATTTCGAAATTTAGGTTCATTCCAAATAAAATTCGCGCATTTTTTATGATTTAATTTTATAAATTTTTCGAAAAAAAATTTTAATTATAACCTATAAAATCTTTAACATCATCTTAAAGAAGATGTATTTCTAGATACATTTGAAAAAAATTTAATTTTTTTATTCAAAATTTTCTAAGATATACGTCAGTTTACATATTGGCGTGTTTTGAAATTTGGCTTAATGTGATTTACGCACTTTCTTAAGATTATTTGAAAGAGTGAGCGATGGACGCATCAATGAAAAAAAAGAAAGTAAGTAGGTTGCCGTAAATTAAGAATTTCGCCAAGTGAATTATTCTCGGCGCGAACTCAAAAAATTCGCCAAGGTAAATTTTTAAATTTCTCTGTAAATTTTGCACTAAATTTTACAAAATTTAATATTTAAGTTTAACTTGAGTCGTAGAATCGAAATATGGAAAAAAAATTGGCATATAATTTCAGAAAAAGTTTAAAATACCTATATTAGAACAATGCTATATATAAATCTAATACATATCCTAAGTCGCACTTTCGAGACATGAAAAACGCTATGAACATACAGTCGGTGATTACTTTTCATACGATAGGAAATAGATTTATAAAACTGCTGATTTTATGGCAAGAAGTTTAGATAGTTACCTGCATTATTGTTATACATTTTAACGTAGAAATTTAAATTATTAAAAATTTAAACTTATAACAGTGTGTAATATACCATTAAATATGGTAAAGATAACTGCTAAAATAGAACATAGATCTGCTTCTATTATTTCAGTGGTAGCTAAATCATTACGCTAAATTTTAAGCTTTATTTGAAATCCTTCTCTCTAAGATTTCAAAAAAGGACCTGAATGACTCAGAAAGATAAGAAAACATGAATAGAAGATAGCAAATTTAATAGATTGACGGTTCTCAATGCTTTTCCAATTGCATCTAATACTAATCATTTTACATATGCCTATTCTAATACTTTCGAAGGAATATCCTCCTCCCCCTCCTTGAAAAATAAGAAGGAAGCAAACGATACAGAAAAAACAAACAGAATTAATCTGGGGTATTGTTAAGTATAACAGAATAAAAATTTTAAATATTGTATTGGGCAAGAATTACTTGTTAATCTGCTTCCATTAGTTTTCTAACACCTATTTAGAAAATAGAAAATAAAAATAATTTAAACAGTCACTAGAAGAATAAAGTTAACTCAATGTTATGTTCTGTTATTAAACTTAATACTAACTCCAAATTCAAATTATCCAATAAAAAGATTAAGGAAGGCACATTAGAAATTATATATAAATATTTGTGTGAGGTTTTTTTTTGTGTGTGTGTGCGGTAGAAGTGCTGTCTTAAATTTTTAAATCAAATTTGTAGAGCATTAGGTTTATTTTGAAGAAGGAGAGATTAAAAATGAGCAATGCCCTCGCCGGGACTCGAACCTCAGACATCTTGAATACGCGCCGAGTGTGCTGGCCATTTCCCCACGAAGACATGTTAAGAAGGCGGAAGAACTACCTTATATAGTCCCCCTTTTAAAGAGCCAATAGGAATTAATGGACCCAGTCGCCAAATCCTTGAATCATCATCCATCCCCTTTTTCAGTTCTGGGGCCATCGTGGATTCATTAGGTTTATTTTGAAGCAGGAGTCATGAAAAACAAACAGTGCCCTTGCCGGGATTTGAACCTCGGACCTTTTCGAATGCGCACCAAGTGTGCTGGCCATTACACAACGAAGACATGTTAAGAAAACTGAAGAAATACCTTATAACTTGATTAAATTAAAAAAATTTAAAAGCTTCATACTTATTTTTAGTTAAAAAAAGAGTACCACGCAATAATTTATAAATAAAGGCAGTTTAAAAAGAAATATAAAAAAAAATAAATTTAATTTTTCTTAGCGTAAGTTTTTACGAGACCAATTTTTAATATGACAATTCAGTTTTCTTCTTCATTTGCTAGACTTCAGCAATTAATTTTCAAGCAATATTTTTGAAGGATGTATTTTAATTTTCCAGACTATGTGGAACTTTCATTTCTGATTTCAAAATAATTTAATCAGCTCGTATAAGAATAGTACTTTTAAATATGCTTTATCACCATAAACAAATAAATTGTTCCAGATATATTAATTTTGAAGATAATTTTAGATCTGAGAAGGTTATGAAATGTTTTGAGAGCATCAAGCAATATGCACGTATAATTTCAAAAATGATACAAAGCAGGACTAACGTGATTCTCGTTTCATCGTATTTTCTTACGAAATTTAAGTGAACTATAATTAATTAGAGTTAAAATTTTTACAATTATATATATTTGATTTTTGGTTTTAAGTAAAAAAATTGAAAAATCTTATCAAAAATTAACTTTCGGTAAGATGAAAAGAGAATATAAAGCGAAACAAATCTTGAAAATAATTCACCGTTTTTTGAAAATGATTGAAAGAACACCAAAAAAAGTCATTATCACTTTAAAGAAAACTGTAAGGCTTAGAAAAATAAATAATGAAAAAATTTAACCATTCTTTTAATATAGTTTCTAGCTTACAACTTAACATCATTTCTTAATACACTTCAAAAACGTATCCACGTTATTTCAAAAACTGTCGCAGCTTCGTTATTGCAGTTATTGAACTTGCAAAATTTGTTTTGAATGCTATAGCAAATTTTAAAGCAATGCTTTTACCTCCTTACCAGCTGTATCATTTTTATGGAAGTATTATCCACATTCACAATGCCCCATTACAAGTAGAATAGGAATACTTCTATTCAATAAGAAATGGGCATTATAATAAGATTCGTTGTATATTATGTCTGATTGTAAAATAAAAATTCCTGCAATATTGCTGAAGTCAATGAGTACAGAGAATAGGCAAAGTCGGAAAACGGAATACGCAATGAAGCATTGATTTTAAGCGTATTTCTGCTTCAGAGCTTTATAGATGTTATCACAAAATAACACTAGCTTTTCAAGCTGGTGTGAAATGTTCATATCCTGTTTTTCCTTTGTTTACTAAGTGTGGTGCGTCTACTTTGAAGAAGGATTCCGACTTATTTGCTAATCTTGGTCCAGTTCATATTGGGGATATGCCAATTTTATTGTATGAAAATAAAGAACATAAAATTTATATGGTAGCATCTTTACCTTTATGCAAGAAAGAATAAAAGGTTTGGTAATAATTCAAAAATTCTAGGCCATATCAATAAAACTCCTTGACCGGCTTTTGAGCGTTGAAAAAACCTGGAAGGCATTTTCTTAGAATTTTAATGCAGATTTCTTCATTGTTTTCTATAAATATCCGTTAACCGTTGGTAAAGGTTGCGAGTGTTGTATTCTTAAATTACTGCGAAATCTAATAATCCTCTCAAATTCTCGATTCAAGGTTCTGATGGGAAAGTGTTCAATGTTCACTTAATTCTGCCGTGATCTTTATATTAGAAATCTCCATGGCTCCACTTTCATTTAAATATTATCTTTACATTAATATTACGATACCAGAGAAGTTATTATTCTCGTTATCTGGTAAATACTGGTAATTCGTTCGTCATGACAAATATTAATTTATCATCTAGCGATGCGGCGTATTGCAAGTTCTTAGAAGTGTTGCTTTTCGATGCGACATAAAATCTGATTTGTCTTTCAAATTAAAACAGTATACTGTTTATATAACTGGAAGATTGAAAAGCAGAATAACACATTGCTTAATTACTCATGTTTTCATTTTTTAATAATACATGAAATTGGTGTAATCTAATATATAAAGCCGGTGTAATATATAATTTTAACTCATATATTTTATAATATATCTGAAGGACAATTTTCGTTTAATCATTATTCTTTCATAAATTTTTAATGTAGCTGAAAACAAGTAGTTAAAAGCAGATTTAAAAAAAAGGCAAAGCTTACAACAATCGCTACAGCGAATGCGTCCAACTTCAGTTTTCGATTTCTGTCATAAGAAGTTTAAACACATTCTTATTAATCGTCTTATTGTGAAAAAGATCTAACACCTTTGCGACTAATGTTAATAATGTACATTTTTAGTCCACAGAGGCTTAGTCCCCGAAGGACTATTGTTTTCGTGTTGCGATTTTGCGTCGGAAACATTAAAAGTCTGAATCCCTTTTCAAACTGTTGCCACCAAATCTTGCAACCCTGTATTATATTTAAAGAAATTGAAGAATAAAGAATCTGTATAAATGTATGTATATTTCTCCAAATGTGATAAAACAACGGTACCTACAGCCATCCAATTTGTATAACGTAGGTTTCCACTCGAATATGCGCATCTGGAAGCCCGAATTTGGAATTTGTTTTATTATCTGTTTCATATTTTGTAAAACTTTAACGAATTTTTGATGAACAAACTCAAACGATTTTAAAGCGAGCAATGGCAACACTCTACGGGAAAAAACATTTTTATCTCCAGCGCGCGGAATTGTTTATCGAAAATTCTAAAGATATGCTCATTTTAAAATTATTTTGCGATATTGCTGTTGAACTGAATTTTATGGTTTAAGTGCGAAGAACACGATATTTAATAAATAAAGGTAACACACAAAGCATTAAAAAAAGCCCCTTTGGACGTAATTCACAATCTGAAACCTTTCAGATTTTTTTTTATTTATTTATTTTTTAAATTCTATTTTTGACCGTTTACCGTGATATTTTTGACCGAAAAATGACACATTTCTATGTTTGGCAGTCGGAAATATTAGTGGCATATAACTCTGCTTTTTTATTTTTGTCTGGAAATATCTTTTTAATTACCGTATTTCCTTAACCAATTTTCTTCTGTTTTCGTACTAATTTTATTGAAAATCGAGAGGGAAGAATTATATGAATAACTCAATTGCCGAAGAACGTGGGTATAATAAGAACATTAAAAATGAAAAGTAATGAGAGATAAACTACAGCTAACTATCGCGATATTATTTCTTTAAAAGAAACTTACATTCCATTAACAATGCATAGTAATATTAGCCCTACGATATCTAATAAGATATACTCCTTGGACCTCACAACATCCATAAGTGATTAGAGAAGTTGAATGTACAGCTGACTGAAGGAAATCGTAGACTGAATATGTTCATATTTCTTCACTGTGATTAGTTGGTTCTTGTGTTAGAGTGGCATAAAGTGGTAGGCAGTAGAAGTTAACAGTTAGTAGATGTGACCTGCCGCCCAACCGGTATAGTGGTTAGTGTCGCTGACTGCCGTGCCGAAGGGCCTTGGTTCGAACACCGGAGAAGGCATGGATGTTTGTAAATATATAGCGTCGGTGCGGCATGACGGCACTCTAAATATGCGGCGAACCGAAAGTCCTATCGTGTGGTTTGGTGGAAGGGGAGAGGGATGGGACCCATCCGTTTGGACCACATGCATCGAATTTAGTTCTATTTCATTCCTGCATTTTAGTTGCATTTCATTCCAATCGATCATTCATAAACTTCGCTGGTAATATTTAAAAAGAATTCTTGGGATTTATGATGGATAATGGTAAAAAAGTTTAATATGTCTAAGAGACAGAGCTCTAATTATCGTGCGTTCGTGTCCAGTTCTCCTCAGTAAAGTAATTGTAGCCGCCCAACCGGTAACGAGGTTAGAGTCGCTGACTGCAGTGCTGAAGGGCTCGGGTTCGAATCCAGGAGGAGGCATGGATGTTTGTAAATGTATAGTGTCCGTGCGGCATGGGGGCACTCAAAGGGACGGAAGACCCTCGAAACCGCCCCCCCCCGGGTGCTGTTCATCAAAACTGGTGGCGGAACTGAGCCAAATCGCAACGTCACTTGTTAGATCAACACCCCCTATAGGTGCAGTAGGGGGTACTGGTTAGGTGCTCAAGGCTGTTGCCAACGACAGGCGTAATCTAGCGCTCCTAGCCACGAGGGATTTCGTTTGCTTCGAGGATACGTCAGACAAGTGGGCATAAACAACAACAACAGATGTGACCTTCGCAGGTAGTTTGCGACGGTTTGTTTTTAGCAAGACCAAAAACAATCCCTGCATAGAAGAACCCATTTTAAAATTTAGGGGAGATGCAACGCACGAAGGAAGGGAAATACGCGTTATGCGAATATTTTTAAATTTTTCAGAACTTGATCAAAACCACTAGAAGAGGGACGGATAGATGCGAGAAAAAAAATACGCGAAGAAATGCAGAATTAAAAACTAGGCTAAGTTTTCTTATACAAAGCATTACTTATAATCTACAATTATTGTGGAGGGTCTAAAATAGCATGACATAAAAAAATCTTGTTAGAAAATGCATTGTGGGCAGCTTAACGTATTTTTTTTTTGTTGTTTTTTTGTTTGCAAAATAAATATGAAATTTTAAGTTTTTTTACACTGTTATTGGTAAATTTTAATACTAGTTCCGTTTGTTGTCCTGCAGCTATCAAAGAGGTATTCTGTTTCCAATTGTGTATACAGAACCATGCTTAGTGTGAGTGTAGCGACGCCAACATCTGATCATTTTGCAACAGATGAATGTATTCTGTAATACTTAGCCATTACAACATATGCAGGTAAATTGTTAGTCAGTCAAATAATGTCAATCTAATATCCTATATTTTAGACTCAGGCCATCTAAATTTTAAATTCAAGCGGATTTCATTTTTGTTTATTAACAGAGCTTTACGAACTAGCTTCTCAAGAAAGCATTTACCAGATTTTAAAATTTACTTATGATACTTTAAGTACCAAATTTAAATAACGAAGTAACCACATTATGGGAAAAAAAGTTTCAACGCTCCACTGCATGTTTTATTGCTGTAATTAGAGTAAAAAGAAGAGACTGCTGAGGAGACAAAATAGATGATCTGCGAATTATGTGGAGATAATGCTATATCCGCCGCTATTTGTGAGTAGCAGAGGTGGTGGAGAATTGGCTAAACTTGTGTTAATGACAAAACGAGTTCAAGGCAATAAAAAAACAAATTGTTCAAACACTGAGAGGCTGAAAAATAGAATAAATATGATCTTTTGCTATGGTAAATAAAATAAATATATTATTTAAACGTTATAAAAACATCTACAAACACTTAATATCTACACATATAATAAATTAAACTGAAAATGAAAGTAAGCGAATATTAAAGGAAATGTTATTTCCTAAAATTTATAAGCCACTAATTTCACCCACAAAGACAATGCAAATCCACGAAAAAAAAAGATAAACTGCGAAAATAAAAAAAGGCTTTCGTTTGTTTAGGTTATAAACTCATTTTCGCAATCAATTATAAGAGTATTGTTCTGTACGAACACAGTACAGTTGAACATGTAGAGACATTAGGTTATTACGGAAGCAGGAGTCATGAAAAATGAGCAGCGCCTTCGCCGGGAATCGAACCGCGGACCTCTCGATTACGCGTCTAGTGTGCTGACCACTACACCACGAAGGCATGCGAAGAAGGGGGGAGAAATATCTTATAAACTAACTAATTAATTGCAATAATAATACAAAAGAAAAAAATTATTTATGTAATGCAATATAGCTTTGTATAACTGTAACTACCATAATTCGATCCATTCTTGCAGTACTGATCAAGCCGAATCCAGTATTTTCGGCTTCATTGTTGTAGGTTAGCTTGATGTGTCCAAAGGCTCAACATTTTCTTATGTTACAGCTAGTGTGACATATACACGTATATACCTACTGTTGTATTTCCTGAAGAGAGTGTATTTCAAATCAAAAAAAAAAGAAAAAAAATCCGAAAGATTTCAGGTTTTACTTTACGTCCAAAGGGGCGTTTTTTTAAAGTTTTCTGTGTTACCTTTATTTATTAAATATCATGTTCTTTACACTTAAGCCATAAAACTCAATTCAACAGCAATATTGCAAAATAATTTTAAAATGAGCATATCCTTAGAATTTTAAGATACACAGTCTCGCGCGCTGGAGATAAAATTTTTTTTTTTCGTACAGTGTTGCTATTGCTCGCTTTGAAATCGTTGAGTTTCTTAACCAAAAATTTGTTAAAGTGTTACAAAATATGAAATAGACAAAATAATAAAACAAATTCCAAATTCCAAATGCCTATATTCGGAGGAGGATTATGTTATTCAAAATCCGATGGCTCTAGGAACCCTTGTTTTATCACAATGTGAGAAACATACATATATTTATGCAGATTCTTAATTATTTAATTTCTTTAAATATAACAAAGGGGATAATATTTACTGGCAACAGTTTGAAAAGGGATACGGATATGTACAGTGAATCGACGCAAAGTGCCAAAACGAAATTAATTGCCATTCTGAGCTAACGCTCCTTTGGGCTAATTATGTAACACTGTTTACCCAAATTTGAAATTAGACATTTCCGTTAATAGTTCATTATGTAATAAAGATGCATGTAGTAAGAAAGTAAAGATAATATATCGCGTTACTCTAAGTACAGTGAAGAAATAAATTCAGCATTACCATAGAACCATTTAAAATACACTACTAGTAATCGTATCAGCAGTCTTTTTCTCTTCTTGAGCTCCAATTAAATTTCGAATATTTTATACACATTAAGTTCTTTACAAAAGATTCATCACAATCACGTCCAAAAATAAAAATTTGAGATTTCAATTCCTAGAAAATTTAAACTGCACCAAATTAAGTTTGCGATCTCAAAGTTTAGCGTAAATTATTCTGTTACTATTTAAGTTCTGTGGAGTGGTGTTACATAGAAAATAGCTGTCCATTTGTAACTACTTCATTTTATGACCCGGATAAACTAAATCACATATTCTTAACAATCTAATCTAAGATAAGCAATTGATTCTCAGAGTTAAAACATTGTTTCAGCAAATTGTTACTTATGTTTCATCTATGTGTTTTACATGTTTGACCTTGAATTTTATCTTTCTTTCCACAGCATGTAGTAACTAATCAAGGTCATTCCCTTAATTGCCCTACAAAATAGCTGGTATTTTATGTCATTGAATGGTAGCTGTTTATATCCATCTAAGGATGTTATTTAAACTAAAGGATTCATTTGAAAGTAATTAGGCATTGAGCCACATTATATCCGAAACTTTTTTTCTTCGAGATAATTTTCATGAGATAAGGATGTAAACTAGAAAGCAATGTCTTTAAAATACCTGAGATGATTTGCGATTCAGAATTTTTATGTATTCTTCGTCCCTTAAAAGAGTCCCCGAAATAATAAATATTCAATATTCTCTTTATTTTCAATTAAATTTTCAATGAATTCCAATGAACTGAATGCACATTTATTTGCTACTGTCATAAGCGTTTAGATTCTAATAACAGTTTGATAAAAAAAGTCGCACAGTTAGTCCATCAAATATTTCAGCATGTATTGTGCATTAAAATTACTCTTTAAATATAAATTTTAAATTCAATTTTCTTTAGGAGCTTTAGAATATTTGCATGCCAGTTAAACAATAATTACATAAAACAATTTCTCTATTTACAATAAGTATAGTTTTGTATGCATGAAGACTTACCTATCGTATCGGGTTTGCTGCCCGTGCGGTATAGGGGTTAATGACTCTAATTGCCGTAACTATGGACCCGGGTTCGAATCTCGGAAAAGGCATGATTTTAAACTGGCCGCCCTTTCATAGGAGGCAAGGATGGCCACCGATTAGGAGCTTCCGTAATGAAATAGCCACCACCTTCGGCCCTTGTAGTGGCGCAAGGCTAATGTTTATAAAATAAAGCCCCCGGCCATTAAAAAAAATCATACCGGGTTTCAGAGGATTTTTTAATTTTATTCTCCTTCGTAGACATCAGCTTACTTTAAGTGTACATTAAAAGAAAATTAAGTAATAATGCTTCTCACCAATTTAAAATAACAGTGTAGCAGGATTTTACCTTCATTATTAGTCTAAACAGCAATTTGCCCAGAAGGACTATTAATTTCGTTTTGGCATTTTGCGTTGAAATGTTTGTTCAGTTTTCAAATTGTTGCCACCAAATATTAGAGTCTTGTATTATATTTAAGGAAATTAAATAATGAAGAATCTGCATAAATGTATGTATGTTTCTCGCATTGTGATAAAACAACGGTACCTAGAGCCATCTTTGAATGACGTACGTTCTCACCCGAATAAGGGCATCTGGAAGCCCAAATTTGAAATGTGAAATTTGTTTTTTTATCTATTTCATATTTTGTAAGATTTTAACGATTTTTGTTTAAGAAACTCCACGATGTCAAAGCGAACAATGGCAATACTCGACAGAAAATAAAATTGTTCTCCAGCGCGCGAGACTGTTTATCGGAAATTCTAAAAATGCGGTCATTTTAAAATCACTTTGCGATATTGCTATTGAACCGAATTTTATGGTTCAAGTGCAAAGAACGTGATATTTAATAAATAAAAGTAACACACAAGACGTAAAAAGAACGTCCCTTTGGACGTTATGTAAAATCTGAAATCGTTCAGACGTTTATATTTAATATCTGTTTTTTTAATGTACTTAACTTAAAGGACCTACCTATTTGGCATGAATCGATACTGAAAGGCTTTCCTGACTGATAATGCAAGGAATAAGATACCGAATATAGCCTGTAATCTTAGATAGCAGTTATAATTGAAAATATTAAAACTAAATTATCCAGAAAATTTCTCATACTCAGCGCATCAGCAGTATTTTAGGTATGAATTCTTAAAATACTCCTTGTTAGGCGACGAGCAAGCAGTTGCTCTTTACTTCAGTACATAATACACATAAGGAGAGTTAAAGACATTTTTGTTAATCAGAAGGGGTGAAAATATTTATAAACTTAACAGTCAAAACAATATTATAAATTATATAAATTAAGTTCAGTATAAATTACATTTTTTGGATATAAAATAAAAACAAATGAAAATATAAATTTTTACGAATTACGTACGTACCCTGCTTTTAAATCGCTCAGTTACCTAAACAAAGTATCCTATGCTAGCTAAACAAAGGTAGCTACAAAAATTAAGCAAGTAAAGTATTGTTTGTATTTGACTTAGATGCAATAACATTTAAGTAAGGATCTGATTAATATTGCCAGGAATATACGGAATACCCATATATTATGAATGATATTACAGATCGGGACGTTTTGATTCGGGAATCTTAGGATTTGTCATTTACTGAGTTGCGAAAATTCCGGAGCATAGAAGTCGATTAATAAGTGCCGGTATGGGTCAATAAAGATTGCACGACTTATAAGCTTACCCTGTAATTTCAGCTACATATTCCTGTAATTTCAAAAAAGAACATAGCTTAAAACAAAGAATTGTTGATTTCGCCAAAGTTATGTATTTTTAAACACTTCTGAAATTCATTTTCTGTAAAAAAAGCTTTAAAATCTCCACTTTCTGCATTAATAGTCAATTGAAGTTGATCCAATTCACACAATATCGTTATAATCAATCCCTTGTCTAATGTAATACTAAAATTTCAAACATAGACTATGTCTTTCGTTTTGCTTACTACTATTGCCACATTCTATACTTTTGTTAGTTAACAACTTAACTTAAAGCCATATAAAGGTTAATATAACTTAACGTTTAATATAGGTAACTATTAAAACGTTAGCTGGAATATTAAATCAAAATAAGTGGTGTAGAGCAAAGACATTTATATCGCAAGCATTACTACAGGTGACAGACTTAAATAGTGCCGGATTAATTACAATAGATATAGAGCAATTGTTTTCGTACATCAAATTCTCGTCACCGCTTGAATCAAATACAACCAAAGGAAACAACTCATTCTTAGCAATACCCGTTCTTTTTTCCTGTTACACTTTCGATGAAGATTCGCGGCCGAAGGGGAAAATTACAGAACATGCGTTAGCTGGAGAAGTAATTAATTATTCCTTTTACCTCTTTTCATGACATTGCACGTCTGGAGACCATGAACCAAATAGGTCGAGGAGGGAAGTCTTAAAAGTCGCCTACTCTGTTAGGTAAATATTGGCTTTAAAAATTAGAAAATTGGAACGGAAATGTTTCGACTACAATTTGCATTCTCAGAGAGGCCGATGTTACAAACATGTATTTGAAAGGCTGTCCATTCTATTTCATAATACGGATGTATTTTACCGGGAAACGTCATAAGAATGACAAAAGATGTCATGATGTCATGAGTAGTTTGTTGAAACCATAGAAAAATTTGACGTCAATGTTTTGAAAGTTTACTTCAGTTAAATTCAAATATTTTCAGCTTATATTTATTTAGTTATTTATAACACAGAGGGTGTTTCAGAGAACAACGAAACTGATGAAAAAGGAAAAATCGTTTTTCAGAAAAAGGTGAAATATAAGTGATATAAAAATTCTAAGTTTTTGTGAATGATTTTTAAATTAAAAAGAGAAACAGAATCATCTAAGGTTCTCTTATATGATATTAAGCATTCTATGCTCCTCTTAAAGATGTCCGTGTAATGTAAAAGTGATATATGAACTCAGTTTAGTTAGTTAATTTTATTTTATACAAAGTTTACTGCGTTTATCAAACAAGGAAATTAGGAAGGAGGAGTACAACGGAAATAGGAACGAAAAAGGATATATTTTTGCCGTCAGTTAGAAGATCAAATCGTAATCATGTATATGATTACACATTAGAAAACATAAAGGTTGTAGTTTACGTTCCTCTGTAGAGATTAAATATGCTTTTGTGCTAATGCACACATTCTAACCAATTAGTAGTGCAATAAATATACTATACCGTAACAGATTTAAGATTTGTAAGACACTGTAAAGATTCATATTGTGTGTCACAGACTTATATTGTGTCACAGATTTATATTGCGTAATATCTTTATTACTCGCCCAACTCGCTCTTCTTTTAAAACCAAATTTTTGTTTTTCACGTGATGAATATTTATTGCTTAACTGATGTTGTTGCACTATGCTTTGAATTCACCAAAGACATCCTGTGAATTTACTAAATGTCTTATTTTAAATTCATTCACTGTAGCTACACGCGAGGAAAGTGCATTAATAAAGGGAATTTTTAAGACAATAAAAGCGCTATTATTGAAGAAGGCAGTACTGTTTTTGACATCTCTAAACTCATTTTTATAGCAATTTGAATTTCTCTCAATAACACTGTTCTCATAATAATAAAATGTTCATGACGTTTTAATTCCAATTGTGTTATTAAACAAATTTTGAAAAGCATTTTAATGGCCGAAAATCGTTACTTACGCACTACAGACCTCATCTAAACTTCAAATATGTGAGGAAGATAAACACCAGATTTTTGTATAGAAACAGCTGTAATAGAACGAACAAAACTTTCCTTTAAATTTACAAAACAGGAATTTAAAAAGGATTATACTCGAATACTTGATTCTAGTTATAAATGCAAAGAAGGAAAAAAAACCTTTGTTAATACCAGATTGCTAAAAAGCGAAGGACCCTTATTATGACTTACTTTGTTTACTAAATTATTGCAAAGCACTTAATGAATACATCCTTAAGCGAAGCTTCTAATTTAAGAGAAAATGAAACATTTTCGCATTACTATAGGCACAGCCATAGAAATGCAGTCACATTGTTCACCAGATTTCTCGCACAGATCGAACTGGCACTCATTCCCTTCGTCTAGTGGAAGATTATAATTTTAAAAAATCTGATGTGCACACCACATGGCTTCCTTGTACGGAATATTAAATTATACGCATTTTTTCCTGCTTTTCATGTAAACTTATTTCCTCGAATTTCATTACAGATGTTTTTCTCATTTCATTAATTTAGTTCTCACTTCGCAACAAGACAAAAATGCATAAAATCTCAAAATAGCTATATTAAAAATTGAAAGATATAGAAAAACATAAAATACCAAAAACAGTTAAAACAATTTTAAAAAATCTTTTATAATTAAAATACAGTTTCTACACAAAAACAAGCAATTCGACCAGCGGGCAAGAAGGCAGATTTTTCAGTACACAAAACTGAAAATTTACCTTTGGTCTCACTCCGCAAAGAGACACACTGAAGGCCTAGAAACTGACTTAATTTGTTGTGGACGCTGTGTTGAGGGACTTAATTTGTTGTGGGCGCTGTGCAATATATGGGATAATTTAATAACTTAAACTATAATTCCAGAATAGAGTAAGCGTAATTTAATTCGCAATAATAAAAGAAGACGTGACTTTGTTGTTGCAAAGCTTAGTTTCCCTAGATTGGAACAAATCACTATTCTGCTAAGTTTCGAATGTAAACAAATATGTCTGTTATGGCAAAAAAATTAGGCTTAGCCGCCCTTAAACAACTTTTAAATTGCTGAGAATTCTACAACTATAATACGCAAGTTAACTAAAGGCATAAAAAACTTAACTGGAAGATAAGAACACCACAATTCAATCATTTTTAAAGCAAAAAATACACAATTTACAAACATACCGAGCGATTGCAACCGAAAGAGGAGGTGCACATCTACATGTTGCAATCATATATACAAAGTTTCAACGTTCTGAGGCTACGCGTTTTTGAGTAATGCGAAATACAAATATATATACGTACTGACGCACGCACAGACGCCACGAAAAATTGTCTTCAGAATCCATTTTAAATCTGTTCTATAAATTTTTTTGTTGAAAAAGAGTCCTTTTTTCTGTCCTTATGTACAGATGTCTCGCAAAAACATAGTTAAATCGCATTGGATAGCGGTCAAAATGGATATTTTCGTTGAAATATGATACCCTAAATTTTTCGCGATTACAACACTTCCTTTTTACTTCGTATAAGGAAGTAAAAAGGTACGCATGTAAATATTAAAAATCATTAATTGTTTAGAAATATCAGAGCCCGTTTTCATAGATCACTTTCTAAAGCAAATTTACAAATTAAAATATCTCAAAACGATTTGCAATAACTTAAAAACATATATAAATTTTAAAACGTTTATCATCAGTGGTATTATATTCTATGAAATCATCATTTTTTAAATCCTAGTCTTACAAATTAACAATTTAAATCTCTTGATGATAATGCTGTTTAAGTTTTAACTGAAGAGAAAAAAAAGTAAAAATGGAGCAAAAATTTTTATTGACCAAATGAAATAACACTTCTGATTTTCAAAGGTACGGAAAATTCTCAAAATGCTCCGTTTTCCGCCAATTATGAACTATTTGAACTTATACAAAAATCAAAAATAAAACACCATTTTTTCCTTCGCTACATTTGTTTATGTAGTTTCCCTTCCTCAAAATCGCAAGCTAAGCCTTTTAATGAAATTTTTTACCGTTCACTGACCACAGGTCATCAGATAGTAATAAAACAGTGTTATCTATTTATGTCCATTAATCGCCTCACACATGACCAAACACACTTCTTTTTTACTACGCCACAGCCTCGTGTTCTAAAAAGATACTTTGCGAGCTATGAATGAGATGAGACTGATAAATAAGTGATGCGTTTCTCTAAACAAATATTATCTACAGTGGGATAATGATCCCTGATAATGCTTTCAAGTTACTGATATCTGTTTAGAACCAAAATGGACTGAGTAAAAATTTATACTGCCTTTATATGTACTTCTCGATATAAATGCTTTTTAAATATAATTCTTTCTACATTCGGCGGTCCTAGGTGTATTCTTTATTAATAATGTTATCATTTCGCGAATTGTTATCGCACTAATGCTAAAATCTTAACTTAAAAATGTGATTCGCAAATCAAACAGATACGAGTTTAGATGATGTTTGGAATGAGTATGGAATGAAATTTTCGTCATTTCTAGCTGAGAAGGTTAAAAAAAAATGAAACGTCATTTTCAAATTTAGTTTTTAGTACAAAAGGGCAATTTGCCCCGAAGAACTATTCATTTCACTTTGGAATTTTGCGTCGATTCACTGCAAGCGTTGTTTCACTTTTCAAACTGTTGCCAACAAATATTATCGCGTTTTTTTATATTTAAAGAAATTAAATATTGAAGAATATGCATAAATGTATGTATGTTTCTCGCACTGTGGTAAAACAACGGTACCTAAACCCATCCAATTTTGAATACTGAACGTTTCCACCCGAATATGGGCATCTGCAAACCCAAATTTGAAATTTGGAATTTGTTTTACTATCGATTTCATATTTTGTAAAACTTAATGAATTTTTGATTAACAAACTCAAGAATTTCGAGGCGAGCGATGGCAACGTAGTAAAAAAACGATTTTATCTCCAGCGCGAAAAACTGTGTACCATAAATTCTAAAGATAAGCTCGTTTTAAAATTATCTTGCCATATTGCTCTTGAACTGAATTTTATGGTTTCATTGCGAAGAACATGATATTTAATAAATAAAGGTAACACACAAAATGTTAAAAAAACGCACCTTTGGACGTTATTAGTCCAAAGGGATTTAGTCCCGAAGGACTATTACTTTCGTTTTGCGATTTTGCGTTGATTCACTCTGAATGCCCGATTCACTTTTCAAATTGTTGCCACTAAATGTTATCGCTCTGCATTAAATTTTAAAAAATGAAAAATCTGCATAAATGTATGCATGTTTCTCGCATTGTGATAAAACCTAGAGCCATCGAATTTTGAATGACGTAATCCTACTGCGAATATGGGCATCTGGAAGCCCTAATTTTGAATTTGAAATTTGCTTTATTATCGATTTGATGTTTTGTAACATTTCAACGAATTTCTGATTAACAAACTAAATGATTTCAAAGCGAGCAATGGCAACACTGT
>KK115033.1:711029-736275 GCA_000611955.2 Stegodyphus mimosarum | reverse complement strand
CATATTTAACTTACTGTAAAACAAAATAACGTTGAAAGAGAAAAAGTTGCTCGTGTCAATGAAGCCCCCCCCCCAAAAAAAGATTTTAAAACAATAAAACTTTAAAAACAAACGACAATAAAACTTTTGTTTGGAATAAGATTCCAGTTCGATGAGTCATGAGTATGCGTACTACACTTCTTTACTTCTTTCAAGACAGTGCCTACGGGTGCCCATTACAACTGCCCATGAGCTTTAAAACGCCTGTTCCTACTATTCAATAAACAACCCGCGCTATAACTCTGAATTTGCAAGTGATTTTCTGTTCTTTCTCATTAATATTTTTGTAAATTTATAACAATGAGTTTGAGAAAAATTAATGAGAAGAGTCAAGCAACGAAGAAAATAGTTAGGATCACCGTGGAGGTGAAAAAAGAGATTGCTAAAAAGTATGTACATGACATGCGTATCCAAAACTTGGTTACTGCATACCATATGCAGAGCACGATGGTGTGTACGATTGCAAAAAAAAAACAAAAAAGGTATTAAACCAGTTAATAATGCGAAAGAAATTAAATTGTTTATTAAGCAAAGATCAGAGATGTTAGAGCCTGTTGAAAAACTGCTTTTGACCCGGACAACCGAAAAACATTAATTTACAGTGTCATGTGCAGTGCTTCATTTATGTACAGTATATGTTTGAACGACTGCATTTTAGTGTTAAACAGTGTTATAATAATAATAATATTTTTAAAGAAGGGATTAATTATTTTTCCTTTATTTTTTACTGGAAAAGTTTATTTGATGCAGCTCTAAAAACCATAAGCGTATTTATGACGTATATTGTGGTATCATTACATATTGAAATATACAGGATATCGTAATAGCCAATCAATTAGAAATCAACTGGTTCATTTGTAAGGAATTACTACATTCAACCGTGAGTGCTCTCCTAACATAAGTAGCAAACCGTCAATCGTCTATGCTTTTATCGGGATACAAATCCCTGTGTTAAGGTAACCAAACTAACATTTGGTTCTTTATTCGATTTTATTATCCTAAAACCTTCAGGAAGGAGTAAAAATATATTCTGTCAAAGTTAGCATACAAAAGTACTCATAAAAAATTTTTAACTACTGATCATTACTGCCAATCATTATCGATATTTTTCTGTAGCACATTTAGGAGATTCTTTCTCCGATTAGCATAGAAAAAGTACTTATAAAAATTTTTTTAACTGCTGATTACTTCCAGACATTATCGAAATTTTTCTGCAGCAAATTTAGGAGATTTTTTCTTCGATTAGGATACAAAAAGTACTTATAATGCGATATAATAGAATCGAAGTATGAAAAAAAGATCGATATAATCACTTCAGAAAAAGTCCTATTTTGTGTCAAAGTACCTATGTTAGACCAATGCTACATATATATATATATATATATATATCCTAAGTGGCGCTTTCAAGACACGAAAAACGTAAGTTAAATTTCGTCAATCGGCAGAATCAAGAGATATAGAATTATCTGATTTTTTTCCCCGCAAGGTGTGTCGGTTACCTTTGAAGATGCAGTTTTCATATTCCCGATGAAAAAAGGAGATGTCAAAATGTCGATTGTCTTCAAGGGTGATATTTTGAGATTATAGTATTTCCATATAAAATGCTTCCATGTAATTCAGAAAAATTTGGCTTATTGCATTTTTATTTTATCTATCAATATTAAAAAAGAAAATTCCAGGAGTTATATAATTACTGATTGAATCACTCGCGTTTATTTTATTATATCAGTTTTTATCAGGTATGTTTATTACTTTACGTGTTTTATGTATTCAATCAAACACTTTGGAAAGAATTACCAGTAAAAATACACCACCATATAATTTCATCTTTTAACTCATTTGAAACACCGAAGTCTTTAAAAGGAGTCGCTGCACCTTTCCTTGCGTGAGTAGTGAGTTGTTGGTTACTTCTTTATGAGAAGGAAAATTCAAGCAGTAGTTCATTGTACTACTTAAAAGTTTTGTAAAAAAGGAAATTCCAGACAGAATTTGATTCAAAGCAAAGTTTCAAAAAATTATGTCTTCTCATTCCGATTTCTTTCGACAAAAGTTTTAATTGTTTTTTTGCTGAGAGTTATGCATATACATAATGATTAAGAAAAATTCTAAATATTCTATTTGAGATCGTATGAAACCTTAATCGAACTTTACGAGACTAGGCCAACAAAATATTTCGAAATCCTCATTAGTTTCACGAGAGTGCACCGCGTAACAACTTCACGCTTGAACAGCTTAGCTCATAAAATGTGTTCCCTCCTCTGTTTCGTCCATTAAAATTTGGTAAATAGATATCTATATACATCCGTTTATTTGTAATATGACATTTTTTGTTTGTTTACATATTCAAATAGAACACTTTTAAAGACGTGTCGCAAGTACGCACTTCGAATAAAATGGCCCCAAATTTTAGAGAAAGCAGTCGCGAAAGAAAATGTTTCCATGAGTAGAAGTGAGAATAAAATGCAATGCATTTCTTTTTCTTTTTGCTTATGGAAATAAAATTTTCCAGAGTCATACCTTTCAATCATCGGACTATCCATACCGATAATAATACCTTTAAATATTTATAATAATATGTAGGCAATTAATTATTTCTTCAAGGTAAGTTCAGCTGAATTGATTTTAAGTGCAGGCTGCGGTAACAAAAACTGAGCAGTGTTCATTTAAGTATAGGCCCCGATTTATTTATTCAGTTGCACAAAGTTAAGTACATATACTGTCTGTGTACAAAGTTTCAAAAAAAGTCAAGATCAAAGAATAATTGGTATCATTTGCCCCTCACCTTCCATTGATAGTTAAGACATGCACCATAATTAAAACCACGTTATATGCAGCTGATATACCGACAGTGACTAGAGATAAATAATGACCAAGTTTGAAAGCGTATTTGAATTAGCAAACTAAAGCACTGTTATTACGAATGAGCTAAAGTGCGAAAATTAAGACATGATAGCTCAATAGTTGCTATTGCATGTAAGTTAACTACACGAGTAAAAACCTTAACCGGAAGATACGAACAACATAATTTAACTATGTTTGAAGCAAAAAATGCACAATTTACCAGCATATAAGAATAAAAAAACTGAGCTCTCGGAGCCGACTAACAGAGTGGGTAAATATATACTTTTGGTGCGGCTAATTGCCCCCAACATGGGAGATGCACATTTACATGTTATACCTATCCTATATGCAAAATTATAACAATCTGAGACTACTCGTCTTTGAGTTATGCAACATACATACATATGAACGTACAAAAGCCACGAAAAAAATCTCTTCTGAATACATTTTAAATCAGTTTTATAATTCGTTTGGGGAAAAGAGTCCTTTATTCTGTCCTTACGTACAGATGTCACGCAAAAACATCATTAAATTGCATTCAATAGCGGTCAAAATGGATATTTTCGTTGAAATATGATAACCGGAATTTTTTGTGATTAAAATACTTCCTTAACTTCGTACAAGGAAGTAAAAAGAGATATTATCTTACTATTTGTGTAACATTTTACATTAAGATATTAAAACTGCGTGAAAAAGGAAAAGAACAATATAATTTTGCAAACCTTCTAGAGAAAATCAGTTCTTAAAATTATAGTGATGAAAAAATTCAATCCTACTAATCCTGCTATATAAGGTATCATATTTGAGACAATGCTAGTAATACTCAGAGGGCTTTGCCGTGGTTTAGTAGATACAGGGATTTTTTTCTAAAACATGAAAATATATATACATACATGTATTTATATACTTTTGGTGCGGCCGAATGCAACCAAAATAGGACATGCACATCTGCATGTTATATCAATCCTATATACAAAATTTCAACGTTCTAAAACTACCCGTTTTTGAGTCATGTAAGATACATACGTATGTACGTACAGATGCCACGAAAAAATCTCTTCTGAATCCATTTTAAATCTTTTATAAATCGTTTGGGGAAAAGAGTCCTTTATTTTGTCCTTCCGTACAAATGTAACGTAAAACAATCGTTAAAATGCATTCGATATCGGTCAAAATGGATATTTTAGTTGAAATATGGTACCCAGAATTTTCGTGATTACAATACTTTCTTTATTTCGTACATGGAAGTAAAAACCGCAATTACTTTAATGAAAAAAATTTCCACCTACACTGATTGCCAATTACTTGGTATTTCAGATTTCTGTTGTTGAAGAATGTAGAATATAAATTACTTAGTGCTGCTAATTGCTATTGGTGAACGGTATATAATATTAAGGATATACAAAAGCGATTTTACTAAATGATATATAAAGAAACGAGCAAAAGTAATGCTGTCAAATATAATGATGAATAATAAATGCGAATTAGCTAAACTGTTGAAAAAATAAAAATACGTAGCTACGATCAGTTCAAATAATTTCCAAAATTGCTCGCTTCAAAACGCGACATACGTGTGAAATATTGACAGGATCATCTGCAAGCATAGTGGCATAAGCAGACGCCCGCGGCGCCGATTTTCGGTGAGCGGCAGCTAAACTGTTTTCACAAGGGCCAACTAAACTGACCATATAGGGCGCCGAAGATTTTGGAGCCGGATCTGCATACAGGTACACAAAAAGCAGTCTGAAATAAATGAAGTCCACTTTATTTCCCTTATACACATGTTGATAAAAAATTAATATGATGTTATTGTATGTAATGGTTACAGGCGAAAATATCATGGACGAAAGCGTGGCGGAGAAAACAAAGTAAGGCGTAAATGTCATCGAGCAAAACATCGTGAGAGAAAAGAAAGCAAGAAGAAAACCGCAGTTCCAAAAACGTCGTAGTACAAAATATCGTCGTCAAAAAAAAAAACCCATTCAAAAACTTCGCAGGTTAAAAATATAGGTGTGAAAAATATCGTAGCAAAAAATAAAGTACCTACGAATCATCGCAGACATGGGTTTTCTAGGTTTTAACAGTTGTAAATGCATATTCGCATAATTATTTGTAAGCGCAAGAAGAAATGAGAAATATTTTTATTTTTTTTTAAATTAATTAATAAATTTTAAGCATACAAAAATTGAAAATGAGAAAAAACTTGATGCTACTTATAGCAGTTAACAAAATTTTCTAATCTGATAATTAATTAAACAATTTTATTAGAGTAACCACATACAGTTTCTCATCTTTTTTTTCTAATCTTTTTAGACTATATTTTCCGTGAAAACTTACCGAATTACCCATAAAACTTTACAAAAGAGATTAATTGATTGATGACCTTTACTAATTAAATATATAAGTTTAAAATTCTGTTACCTGCTATACTTAGCATTATTTTTCTACTCATTTTCACTTTTGGAATACTTACGTTTTCTTACTTCTTCAGCAAAAATTTATTAGTTAATTCGAAAATATGATAAATTAAAGTAAAAATATTCCTCATTCCTTTCTTCCACACCAAATCATCATGCGAGTATGCGAATTTTTAACTCTTTGAAGGGCGGTGGTTACCTACAGCAACCACCTTTTCTATTGAATGTCTTAGTCACTCGTGTGAATGGTTTTCAAAACTAGCCGTTTCTGAAGTTTCCTTGTAGCTCAATATATGGCAATCAAGAAACATAAGCCAGTAGTTGATGCAGCAATTCGTCTTCAAGAAAATAAGCGTCAGCCATCGAAGACAACATCACGACGATGTGCACTCTACAGCACCGAGAAAAAGCCTCTAAGAGCAGTGTGGTAGTGCAGCAAATGCAAAGTTGCACTCTGCTTGAAAAAGAGAAACTGTTTCCATGAGTACCATAGAGACTGATTTGTAGCGATATAATCTGTGGATGGGGGTCACGAGACTAACCACCAGAAGTGGTCATTTTTTTTTCAAGCGTCTTGGACAAAATATGTGTAATTGTCGCAAATAATTTCATTGTAACACCTGATATAGTAAATAAAACAAGAGTTTTGCTGAAAACGTTAAATGCCTCTTCCTGACCCTCAAACAGTTAAACCCTGAAAACCGCGATGTTATCGTCATGCCATGATTTGATTTTTGCCACAATATTTTCGACGGTAAAAACTGAAAAGTTTCTCAACCGCTTTATTTTCGATTACGCTATTTTGTACCACGATCTTCTAGAACTGCGAAATTATCTTACTTTCTTTTCTCCTATGATGTACTGCATGAAAATTTCGTTGATTGCCACTATGTTTTCGGTAGACACCATGTATTCTTATTAGTGTATTAATTTTCTACAAAATCCTTGTTCAGTTCTATGTACCTTTTCTAGCCTGCTACGTGTCTATATTTACCTGTTGCGCAGAAATTTCAATTGATCTTTGTTAACAGCGTGGCAGCATGCTGATATCCAAATTAACTAACAATGTTCTCCGAACTATCCTTCATTAGGCCAAACAAAGGAGAACCAAAGTAACTAAAATTATACGTAAATTGGAGTAAAAGACCTACTTTTTGTACAATTTTGCGTGTCACCTTTATTTATTAAATATCATGCTTTTCGCACGTAAACCATAAAATTCAGTTAAAGAACAATATCGCAAAATAATTTTAAACTGAGCATATCTTTAGAATTTCCTATATACACAGTCTCGCGCAGTGGAGATAAAAATGCTTTTTCTGTACAAGGTTGCCATTACTCGCTTTCAAATCCTTGAGTTTGTTCATCAAAAATTCGTTAAAGTTTTGCAAAATATGAAATCGATAATAAAACAAATTCCAAATTTCAAATTTGGGCTTCCAGATGCCTATATTCGCAGAAGGATTACGTCATTCAAATTTCGATGGCTCTAGGTACCGTCGTTTTATCAGAGTGCGAGAAACATACATACATTTATGCACTTTCTTCATTATTTAATTTCTTTAAGTATAATACAGGACTGTAATATTTGGTGGCAGCAGTTTGAAAAGTGAATCGACATTTAATGTTTCCGAGGCAAAATCACAAAACGAAAACAGTAGTCCTTCAGAGACAAAGCCCCTTTGGACTAAAATGACTAATTTACGATTCAAACTATGATTACGGTAGTTTTAATATACTGACTGTAGAGAGATTTCGTGATTTTACCCACCTATAACGAGGATAATAGACAGTTCTCTTAGAAAATCCTTCAGAGCTGCATATTTGTTATGGGTTTCAAGTGTTTTACCATTATAAATAAACTAACTTCTTTCTGCTTCGCACTGCGAATAAACACGAAATACAGTTTTCTAAGTCAAACGCAAGTTACTGTTAAAGTAAATTCATTTACCTTTTGTTTGTTTGATATATTTTCAATCATAAATATATAATAAGCCCCTTTTAGAATATAAACCGTTTAAATATTGCATCGAGGTTTGAAACTAATGACAGTAAACTTGCTTTTTTCATCTTAAGTAAAGATACACTAATGCTGAAATATTATAATTAAAATGCACTTCGTTACTGCAACTTTAAGGAGGTTTTTTATGTGCGCCTTAATTTCAGAAGTACGCAGTATTTTTTTATGTACGCCTACTAAGTTCAGAAGTTTTACTGAAAAATATTTAATGACACAATTTTGATTTGGGTATCCGAGAAATCAATCTAAATTTCGTTTATAAGATCTCATCACCTTCAGCGGGATGTTGAGAAACTTAAAAGTATACGGCGTTACGGAAGAAAAAACATGACACAAGCATTAAAAAAAGGGAAAAAAAGAAAGAAAGAAAGACATCCTCATAAACCTAAAATCGAAGCGATTTTCACAAATTCTGTTCAAACAATTTCATCTAGAAAACATTTCTTTCTTAATCAGTCACACCTTTCTTTCAGAACTGGGTCGTTATTTTTTCCCCCACATCCATTTCTGCGGTGGAATATGTGGTTTTAATTTCTATTAATTGGCCCACATGAGTCTCTTTCTCTTCGTTCCAAATGAAAGCACAGCTTGAAAAAAGAAATAACTTGCTGATGTATGTGGTTCCGGGATTGGCAAGCAAGCATGGCGAAATCTTTGAAAGAGATGGCCGAGAATGTCTATTAAAAGGCGGATTAGAAATATGAGGATCCTGGATGAAATCTTGCAAAATTATGGTTTGAGAGTTCTTTCTATCAAAGAATTTGAAGAATGCTCCAATAAAATAAAGATAATCTCTTGAAAAATTTCATATGCGTTAAAAAACAAACCTTTTCAAAATACATAACAGTGTTATTTGCATACACACAACGAAATAAAAATTAACCTGTTTTCATTTCAAAATGTAGACAACCATCATTAATTTGAAGATCTTCACGTATAAATTAGGATTTTCCTGTGTTCTCATATGTGCTAGTAGCTGTTAGTGAAGAAAAAAGAGCGTAGGTGAAATTTTGAGTTGTAAATGACTTCATGTTTTAAAACTCATTAAATAACTATAGCTTTAGAATTTGATTACGTTTACATGCTTCTAATGTTTAAAAAATGCAAATAAAAATCAAGATTTTACTACATTCCTAATGCTTTTACAAAGTCACTGTCACTACAACATCATATGACTTCCTTTTATTGCCTTGATTTGGTATCAGCTAGTTTTCAGAAGATGGCTATTTGGAGTTACTTGCTTTTTACATCATTTCATGAATGCCGAAGCATTTACAAAACAATCGCTAAGTAATTAACCAGATACACCTTAATCACCGATGTTGTAATACACTTGAACACTGCAAATTCTGGTAAGAACATTAAAGAGTAGCGTATGAAAGAGGTTTTGTGAGAAGCAAAGGGTATTTCCACTTCGATTACGGTTGTTGTAACTGCTCTTCTCCACTGTAGTTTTCTTTTTCTAAACCGAACTTCATTCATGCGAATGATTTTGATGAAAATAAAGTGGTTTTCGTGTTAACAGAGTGTGTTTATACATTTTTAGAAAGACGTCGATATAAAATTTTAAAAAAGCAGATGTTTTGGAATGAACATTTCTGGCAATCAATTATTTTTTGGAAAGAAAAAGATCGTTCTGTTACATTTAAATGTATTCTTCTTTCAAAATGTTGCATATAAACAAGATGTGTATTGAAGGGCATGTTTTGAGCTTCCCGAAATTAAATATTCCCATTCCATAATTCAAAAACTTTATAAACGGTATTAAAATTTCTAAGTGCAAAATAAGCAACATTATTATCAGAAAAGAAAAACCGCCAATCATTACTTCTACATGGAATGTAGACTCCAAACGAATACCCAAAAAAGGTATATACCGTTTATAATGTATCTAAAGTTAAATCGTTGGCAATAACATGAAGTATGCCGACGCAGAAAGCAATTGCAAAGTCTTTAAATACAATTGTAGGAACAATAGATAAACCAATAAACCAAGATTTACCGCTTAAAAAATCTAATCTATTGTCGCAGGAGTCTCTTACAGTGGGAAATCAAAAGTAAAAGGAGTCGAACAAAATCTTAAAATCAAATCAACATATTATGAAGAAAATATTTTAAGCCCGATATTTACAGAAGAAATCCATTTCTTTACCCTAATAACCTTCAAAAAGTGAAGCGTTATTCAAAATAACAAGTCATAAATTCGAAAAGTACCACTGCACTTCTTGAAAAATCAAGGACTGATACAGGTATTGCATATTTAGCTTTTCAGCCGACTCCTGAAAAGTCCCCTGATGTTTCATTTATGGATTATTGTGCCTTTGGACCCCTGAAAAGAGCTCTTAGAAAGAGCAAAAATCATCACGATTGGTGGACTACGGAAAGCAGTGGAAGAGGAATGGAAGTCAATACCTCTGAAAATTTTAAGAAAAGCTCTTCTGTCATAGAAATTACGCTGCAGACGTATAGTCCAGATAAAAAGCTGTCAGATCGTATACTAAAACATTACTCTTTAAATTTTAAATACTAATTAAACGGCCCCGAAAACGTTCTAAATAAGTGTAAACACCCTCTGTAGAACTTTTCTGTACTAATTTTATTAGGAGTTATTGAAATCCCAACAAATTTCTTAAAATATCCTCTCTATGTATTAAGAAAGTATATGTGTAATAAGAGAAATCTTTAAAAGCTTTAACGTAGATAAATCTGTACGATTGAGGAGATCGCTATCGAGTGTGTTAAGAGCAATTTCGAGAAAAAATGTGTTGTTGATACTTGAAACACGAATTCTCCAGTTAATAAAATTATTTGGAGGAAGGCATATTATTAAGTATTTATTAAGGATTCAATAATTGCTCTAATAATGTAGCATGCTGATAGTTTGTTATCTCAGTAATGGCATACCAATAAAATTTGGATAAGTAAGCAAAAGAGGTGTTTACGCTTGCTGATCAAAAATTAAATTGAACATTAGCTAGAAAACACGATAAAAAGGTTTAATTTGGCCATTCCTGTGGTAATGAGAGCGCAGACAAGTTTTTTTAACTATTTTTTAAGGTAAAGGAGATCGTGTTTCCAAAGTATCCTCTTAGATACATAGATATTTTACACTTTTGTACTCTGCCACTTTTGCTCTTAGAGTTTATTTCAAAATTCTGCTTCGTACAGTACATGACTTCCTTGCACTTCCTCGAATTATTAATTTAATTCACAGAACTCTCAAAGTAAGTTGAAAATGCCATAAAAAATACAAATTTTGAAATCAAATATCCCGATCAAATTTTGTCGCATGGTTGTCAAACTTCTTATAGTTTTATTTTTCCATAAAGAGTATGGAACTTTCTCAAACATATGAACAAGGAGACTGTATTAAAAGCTAGATTTCGTTATTTGGGCACAATTATTTTTCTTTTAAATTTGAAATTGCCAAAACATTAATATTTTCGTCACTTAAAATACTTCTGGAATTAGAAGTACATGAAACGACTAACGATTGCAAAAATAAAGGCCGTGTAAGAACGCTTTTAAATCGGGTAAGTGGGTGAGTATGTATATATTTTTGTTTATAGGATTCATCCGTGCGCTTTCATAATTTATTAAAAACAATAACCTTTTCAAATATTTTGTGTATAGTTTTTGTAGATTTTTATTCGTATGTGAATTTTGTTTTTGAGTAAATGTTGTAGTTTGATCATGAATTTACTTTTATCATTTGCTTCTAACTAGTAGGTTGCTGAATACATGTCGGGGTAGCTCTTGTCATCATGGGAGTATAAGAAATATTATTTAGCAATTTTGAACAATTGATAAGGCACGTGTTGAGTCACATAATCGCAAAAAGCACGAAACTTGTATTCGTCCACATTCGGATTTGATGCTTTAAATACTAAACCCTTGAAAATTTCTATTTAAAGCATTAAGCAGAGGGTGATTCATAGCTTTTATTTGTTTATGTCATTAATATTTTTGCAAACTTACTCTTTTAAGAATTATTACTCTTACTCTTTTGAGGACTTTTAATTACTATTTTAAGGATTGTTTTCAGCTTTATCATTTTATCTAATAATTTAAGATTTCACTACAACTTAACATGATGGTATATTAACATCCTATACAGTTTTTTCTAGAATAGGATAATCTTTTTAATGACAAATTTTAAAACAGTTTATTATAAAAATTACTTTTCATATATATACTTCTGGTACTCTCGGTTGCAATAAAAAAGGAAGTGCATAACGAGATGATAACAGTTCCATATTTCAAGAAAAAAGAAATTAATATATAATAATAATATTAATTATTATCACATTAATAATATTAAACATCATGATTTCAACGTTCTACAGCTAATCGTTTTTGAGTTATACGAGTTACATACACACGTCTGTAAAACGTCCTTTTGAGTCCATTTTAAATGCGTTTTGCAAAACATTTTGGAAATAACAGTCCTTTACTCTGCCCGTACATATAATGTCCCACAAAAATATCGTCCAAATGGATTCGGGGACGGTCAAAATGAATATTTCCGTCGAAATATGATACCCGAAAGTTTCCGAGATTATAATACTTCCTTTACTTTGTACAAGGAACTAAATTCGAGCTAGTACCTGCTTACAGTTTTCAAAAACCAGAATCACGATACATACCGAAAACTTCTGCATAAAAATTTTCCATCAAAACAACAGAAAAAAATCATAAAAAAGTAATGGAAAGATTATAGTATATTAGCATTTGAAGCTGCTGTAGCACCT
This sequence comes from Stegodyphus mimosarum, assembly GCA_000611955.2. Taxonomy (NCBI): domain Eukaryota; kingdom Metazoa; phylum Arthropoda; class Arachnida; order Araneae; family Eresidae; genus Stegodyphus; species Stegodyphus mimosarum. The sequence continues at coordinate 724,207 of KK115033.1, read as the reverse complement.
ACTCCAGATAATGTGATCTGAAAATTAACGCATACTTTTTGTGTATAAATGTATTACTTTTCTTCCAATAATTTCATATATTTTCGAAGACAGTTGCCTGAGTTTCTGACTTGGAAAGAAAAAAAGGTTAATTATTATGTGAAAAAAATTACTCTTAGTGTTTTTTAGTTTTGTAATACATGAGCATGAGAGAACAAAATCCGTCGATGTTCGACCAGGGATCTAAACTGAAATTTGCTAGTGTACGTATTTGGAAAATTTCTCTACTTTGCTTCTGAAAACACACAGTTTCCTTAGTTTAGTTCCATCCTAGTGTTCCTGCATTAATACATGAATTCTAAATTATAGAAAACATAGTTTAAAAACATTGAAACATTGTTTAAACTGCCGAATTCTGAATTCTAATTATTGAAATAAAAGTTACAAACAGAAGAATCCTGTCCCTGAATTTAACTAATTCGTCATCATACATTGACACGAAGGAATCCATAAATATTGACATAAAAGTACAGTTGAGTGTGTGGATACGATAAGTGTCCTCTGTTAATGAATAAAACTTTATAATTTTAATCAAATTTCTAACTTATTTATTAATTTAATTGTTGATGACATTCATTCTTTTATACATGTATCAATACATGCATATAAAAACTTAATAATGTTTTCTAAATTTAAAATGTAATTGAATATTTTATTCTTTTCTGCATCCTTACTGATGTAACATGCTTACATTTAACTATTTTATAGATTGCAAATGTAGCATTTGTAAAAGTAGCATCGTATAAAATAGAACACCTATGAAAAGAAACGACAAATTAAATTTGTAGGATAACGCAAACATCCATGTTTAAGTAATAAAAAGTCAATTTGCATTGAGTGTTCCGAAGCCAAAATGCAAATACTACTCGTTTAAATTCCTCTTTGTTTAATTTTTTAGGAAGAGTTACTTCTACGGAGTTTCCTTATATTAATTTTGCATCAAGTAAAATAATTAGGATAAAAATTATAATAAGACAATAATAGAGATTCTTTGAGTTATTTATTGTTTTTTTTTTCAGTATTGCTTATTCTGATTGCAAGTTTCTTATCAAAGAACACATTTGAGAAATGGGAGGTGAAAAAATACTTCTAACTGCGTATTAAATATCTTTTAACAGCCTTCAGATTAACTCTTAAAATTATCTTTAGTATTTACAGCACTTAGTTAGGAAAAAATTTATAAGGAAGTAAATTAGAAGAATACAAAATGCTGCTATTACCGCTTAAAAGTTTTGGCCTTTTTTCAAAGCTAAGATTTATCGAATAAAACAGAAAATTAAGTTCAAAATCCATTTTAAAATTTTCCAAAGTTTTTAAAATTCCGTCTTTCGTATACATTACATGACTGCGTTAAAACGGATTTAAACAATTATCTGTTTAACGTGAAATGTATTCAAATTACTAACTATTCTACTGGTTTGAAAAATATCCCGAAATTTTAGAGTTTCCTTGTTTTATTGTTTCGTATTGTAAAAAATATTTTTTCACGGAAAAATATTATAATTCTGAATATAATTTTACATTTAGAAGTATTTATTAAATATTGATGTTGTTGCTTCTAATATGAAATATAATCAGATCACGCCCAACATCATGGCAGCGCTAAAGCTCATGGTCTCGAGCATGACAGCGCTTGTGATTGGCTAAGGGCCTTGGGCATCTTTTGTTGTTTATTCACGTGACATAAAATATCGTCAAATCAGATCCATGAATTAACCATAGCCTACAGAAATAAAGCACTTGTCATCTAAATCTTTGGGTGCCCGTCGTTGTTTCCTTCTACTAATCTAAAATATAACCTGATCAGATCCACGCGTTAATCATGGCCAAGAGAAAGAGATAGCCTGACATTGGCTAAGAGGGAAGAGAGCGCCTGTTATCCAAACTGTTGTTCCTTACTTCTTCTGATCTGAAATAAAATCTAATCAATCATAACCAAGGTGAAGAGAACACTTGCCATAGGAAAAAGGCTTGAGCACCTGTTGTTGCTTATTCTCCTAATCTGAAATATATTATAATGAGGAATACCTATTAATCATAGCCAAAAAGAAGAGAGTGCTTGTGAGCCAAAACGTTATCACTTGTTGCTACTTATTCCTCCTGATACAAAATATAATAAGATGAGATTCACATATATTATTCATCATTGGTCAAGACTTTGGTTGGCCTGTCATTGGCCAAGACTTAGGTTAGAAGTTCTTTTCATCATAAAACAGTACATTTCATTCACTTTGTTCTGCTTCAAAGGAAAAGTAATTACGCATAACATAATGCTCTTACGACAATGTTCTGCGTTCAATACAGTCACCATTATCACCATACAATATAAAAACTATTGCTTATTTTATGGTAACATTCTAAGGATTTATTTATTTTTTGTTTAGCCAGTTATTTCAAGTTAAGTAGCTTTACTCTCCTTCTCCCCTTCCGTTTTCCTGCCAGAATGATAACTTTTAACTCACGCATATCCAGATGTGGTAGAAAGACACAGTATTTAAAGGGAAGTTTCAGATTGTTTAATCAGAGCGTGTTCCGCCTGCTGAAGGCCACACAAATAATTGTAGTTCCAAGATATCAGTCCGTTATTTTTGCCAATAGTCTTTGTCACGCCGGTATAGACCTGATCCAACTTGCTTGTTATTTATTTCTGTATAGTGTTTGGCTAACATACGACTCCGATTTAATTTGAATTTATATCATTTTAAGTTACGACTGATTTGTAAGCATAAGGAGCTCCTTCTGTTAAATTATTTGAGCTTTGAATAAGTGTCTTCTACACCCTTCTTACGTTATGCTTCATTAGATATAAATCGCTTTCATATCTATTTAAGGATTTGCCATAAGTACTCTTCGTTAGTGATACAGTTAGTACAACATAGCAATTAAGTAATTACTAAATCGTTTACCAGAATGCATGCGTTTTGTGCTCCCTCTTGCAATATAGCAGTTACCTATTAACCAGATAAGTAAAGAATAGCAGGCTAGGACTGAAAACAGCTCAATATGTTCCTCCTTCTCTTGTATAACATTTCTCAACATGTTCTATATCTGAAAATTTCATTTAGGCGTAATATGTGGAATTGGCTTAACATACTTCTGATTAATAATTCTCCTAATATTTCAGTTTTTATTCATATTTTTTAGTTTTTTTAAAGTTGAAATTATCGTTATGTTTATGTTCGTATTAATTTATAAAATGACTAAATAAATTCTACATTCACTTAAATTCATGTTATAGGCAATATTTTAATGCTTTTGACACAGACTTTAAATACAAATATTTCCGATTTCCTGTAATACAGAATTTCTAAAACTTATATAAGACTAAATTTTAAAACTGTAAAACTTCAGTTGCGCCTAAACTATAAGATAATTTAATAAATAGATGAACTATGTAGAAGTCTAAACTTAAACAATATGTGCAGAGTTCAAAACTTACAATGTCCCTCATTTTGATGGCATTCACTATCTTTATTAAAGGCACCACTAAAATTATTTTAGCTGAAATTTCTAAAGCAAATTAAGCTATAATATTTACAAGTGTTAAAAATAATTTAGATGTGTTTTGGTTTGATCTATGCAGTGTTAAACGAATAACAATTAATTGGCTAGTATATACGAAAATAATTCAGACTGTTAAATATTAATTTTAACTCATAGTTACAATTATGAAACTACCCAAACAAAACAACAGCTGAAGCATTTATATGTTAAGTTTCAAGATGCTGCATGATAACTGTTTTTGGCTTTATCATATGTATACATCCGACATTAAACGCACGTATATTTTAAATTAATATAAACTAACGTATTTGTCAAAAGGTTTGCAAATTTGACGCTTTCTTACTGCTCATAGAAAAAAATATTTAAATACCTTTCACATAATCTGCCACATAAAGAAATTCTAAATTATATATTTAACATTAATCTGCACAAACATGTTTCAAAAATTTTGTATGAACCTTAGTTTGGAGTAGATTTCAAAGGAAAATGTACAATACATCACAAAAGAGCATTTGGCTCTGGTCTCTCTTCTTCGGAAAAGTTAGTTGCTTTTAATAATAACATATTCTTCTCAGAATGCTTTGAAATGCTTAGAATATTTATTTCCTTTTGAATACAATTTTAAATTATAACTGAAATACTCCGGATTTAAAGATGTGTTTGCGTACAGCTATTAACAGAATATACTTCCTTTAGATATTCTCCTTAGTATGCAATTTTAAAAATGATTTGGAGTTTCAGATTTACTAAACTAATGAACATGAATATTTTTTTTCTACTAATCATAAGAACTAATCCAGAAAGATTTTATTTAAGAAACTTCCTGCATTGAATTTCTTTACACCACGTCTAAGGAAATATTGGCAACATTTATGAAAAGCACCTCCAATTACAAATTAAAAAAATATATAAATATTCGATGCAACTAATATACATAAGATAATATTATCTATTTTTAGTTTAGCATGAAAACATACGTGTATATTACAGTTTAATGTGAAAAATTAAAGTATAAATCTCGATAGAGAAAAGGGGCTTATAAGTTAGAATTTTTCTCGAACAAATAGTTCTGCAATGTTTTCACATCGTTATAAAACAGAAGGGAAAGCAAGGAAGAAACTTACGGAACGGGCACTTCGACCTTCTTCTTTACAATGATCTGTTTGTAGACCGGAACTTTGACTGGATAGTGGAACGGTTTCGGAACTTTGATCACCTTGTGCACGGGTACGGGAACATACTTAGGCACCTTGACGGGAAAAGGCACTGGTACTGGTTTGGGCACCGGAACCGGCTTGTAGATGGGCACTGCTTCGGTCTTCAGTACCGGAAATGGAACTGCTATTGGCACAGGCTTGGGAACGGCTACGATCTTCGGTACTGGAATGGCCTTAGGTACATTTATTATTTTAGGAATTGTCTTCACGACTGGTACCCTAAACGGCACCGGTACATGATGTGGCACATGTATAGGTTTCGGTATAGGAATGTACTTCGGTACCGGATACGGCTTAGGTACCGGTACTTTGTGATATACTGGTACTTCTTTGTGGACCACTTTGATGATTGGCTCTGGCTGAATGTAGTTTTTTCCACTAACTACTGTTAGCACCACAGTAATCAAAAGCGTCAAAATAGGTCCATGTCTCATTTTGAAGAAAAGCTAGAATAAATAAGATAATATTAATTAATAAAGTATCTAAAGAAGATGTTTGACGAGCTTAAAATATAGCATTAACAGAATAGTAATATTGTAAAAATCACATAATACTAAATACTTCTTTGTCATGCTACCATATATTTGCGCTTTGCGTGCATTCATGCATCTTTCATTCCTTCAATGTTTATTTTTTTTCGCGAAGAATAGTAAATCGAGGATAATTGAAACAATGGATATGGGTACAATCCTGCACTGCGCGTCCTCAAAATCTGTCTCTTATAGGAGAAAATAGTTGGCATTTACACATTTTTTATATTTTTGATATATATTCAAATCAATAGTCTTTTCCTTCTGAAAAGCTTAAATATGATTAACATATTAATCCTTTTCCTGAACAACTTCATTTGAAATTAAGGTTTTTGAAATTAAAATTTCTAGAGCAATCCCATTTATATCCTTTTTGATATCCAAAGCTTAAAGCTTCTTATGTTACCCATCGTAGAATAATTCAGGCGTTAAATGACACTCAAAAATGTGCAAAACTATCACATGAATCCATCTAAAAAATAAACTGAGAATTAAGTAGATGACATTTTTTAAATGCATCGTACATTGATAAATTAAGTAACAAAATTATGTGTAGCTAGTAACATCTTTTTTTATGCTTTTCCTATACAGCATGACTTGTAGGATATCCTGAAGACTATAAATCGTATCTAAATCAGACGCCTGGAAGACCGACTAGATATGTCTCTAAAAACTGGAACTTAGTTCAGATACAAGCTCGAACGATGCCAAATACGAAAGAATAAAATGTGATAAGAATTCAATGATGAACTCAATTGATTATAAATGATATATTGAATACGAAATAAGACATGGAAATAGAAATTTTAAAAAATTAGTCTTTCTATCTCTACATCATAGACGAGCTGTCATGCAGATAAGCCAGCTAAGCATTCGGAGATCCTCAAGAAACTAAAAATAAAATTTCCACGACCGATGATTGATGATAAATAATTTCATTCTCAAAATTTTGCATAACATTTCGATTGACACTAAGTTCTAAATAGCTCCTTCGTCAAAAGTGACTAATTATCTAAAAACTGAAGCGAATATTCTTCAGAAATGGCAAAAAGAAGATGATTTTCTCATCAAGCTACCATAGAATTTGAAGTACTTTTTACGGTAGAACGCTTCGTCAAAAGAATCTGGGTCATTTATGATCTAACGGGGGCAAACCGCGCAGCAAAAGAAACTACAAAATAGCAGAAGAGCTTTAAAATCATGGATGAATGTAAATAGGGAAATTGTTGTATTCACTTCTCTTTGACGTTGTACTGATCTCTGCTATTCATTCGGCAAGCCTAATTTTGTGTCTGTAAACAAAAAGAAAACAAATAGCTATGACAAGTGTTAGCTTGTGATTACTATAGCTGATCGATAACGTCTAATGTTAAAATCAAAGCGTGGCTAGATGGCTGCAAGCCATTTGAAGACTGCATGCGAAATGGTTTAGATATAAAAGAAATAAATATAATTGTTTAAAGGAATTCATTTAATTTATTTTTATAAAAAGCTCTTGGAAGTGAAGCTTAATTTTTCAATTTAGATTATTGTTTTATTCGAAACGAAATTCACGTAAGCATGAATGACAAGAAGAACTAGTACATTTCTAGTTATCATTTAGGCCAATGGTTTCCACTGGAGGCCCGCCGAGCGAATACGGCCCTTAAGGATCTTTTTCGCAACCCGAGGCAAGATTTGTTAATGATCTTTACCTTCTGATGCGTACATATTTTCGTAACTTTTTCCAGAACAGTATAGTGCACGTTCAAGTTATTAGAGTCAGCTAAAAATATACTAGATAAACTTGAAAAATCCCATAAGGCAGTATTAATAGTCTATTTAATAGGAATTGCATTTTAAAATGTAACAAATTTAAATAGGTTTAACAGATTTAAATTTAAATGTAATATATTTTAAATAAGTACAGTTTTTGTCTTCAACTTGAATTCATTCTACATGGATATATAATTATTGTTGAAATGAAAACACGCTGTGTGTCCTGTGGCGCGAGAACAGATTAAATTGTCCTTCATTTGTTCTAAAATCGGAACTTCTGATCTGTACTATTACAGCAAAAATATGAGAAAAGAATAAAAAAAACTACGCATAAAAAGAGATTTCGCTGTAGGAAATACAGCCCCAAATTGTAACGTTGTTATTAAGATTATTAAGGAAATGCTTCTAGGAAACCATTTTCGTGAGAGCAATAGAAAACGGAGGTAAGAAATCATGAAATTAAGGATGGATGCAAAACAGCACTGAATTTAAGTAGCATTTGCTAAAAATACTGCCACGTTTTTCAGAGTAGTTCTACCATTTGATGCAAAACACGATTCAAATTCGTATCACTGCTGCCAGCCTTAAATATAAAAACCGTAAAATTCTCCTGCGAAAACTACGAGTTTCTGAGAGGTTATTGCACTCTGCCACGACGCAGGTTCAAAAGAACTCAAATTGACATAATTCTCTTTAAAACCGACTAAACTATTTGTACTTTTATTTTATATTAATATTTAATTCGATATTATAAGTTTTATGTTCTTTGGATAATTTGATTTTGTAATTATCTTACATGTTTACACTGAGAAAATGCTGAACAGAGACGAATAGCGTTATCAAAGGACTTTATATATGCTGAAAATAAAATTAGTAATTAACGTATATATTATTATGTGAATAAACTTGTAGAGATATTAATACTTTTAATGCAGGAAACGTGAAAAATGAGCAAAGCCCTCGCCGGGACTCGAACCTGAATCTCTCGAATACGCGCCGAGTGTGCTAACCGTTATACCACGAAGACATGCAGGAAGAAGGGAGAAAATACGTTATAAACTTAATAATGTATCATTTATTGATATAAATAAAATTAAACACAAGTATTAAATGATTAAATATTGGTTAAATCTTCATAAAACACTTCTACGAGTGTCTACAGAAGATAGAGGAAATTCAGATCAAATAATATATATAAGAAAAATTATGTTGAAAGTGACGAGGGGTGGTGGAAGGGAATTTGTTGAAACAATTTCCTGATAATTTTTCTTAGTGAAAACTAGAATATTAAAAACCTGAAGATTCGATAATCCGCCCAGAGACCGGGGAATATAATGGAAACCTAGGAGACTCCCAATAAAGCCAGAAGAGTTTGGCAGATGTTTTATATTTTTAACTCCTTACGAAAGTTCAGTAATGTAAAAATAATTCATACATTATATATATAAGTTTTATTTAAGTGTATTAGGGCACTCAAGTACAAAAGTTTAATGAGTATATTGGATTTAATTACAACTTTCTCCCTAAACATAGAGTCATCCTACCACTGAAAGAATGAAATTAAACATAAGTTATTTATTTTGGAAAACCTTTTCTACGGTTGCGAATCCCGCAATTTAAACAAGTAATCATATACTAATACAGCAGATTTTGCCTAAGCTGACACTGCGTCGACTATTAATTCTAACTGCTTTTTTTATACTTATGTCCAAAACTGAAAAGGTTTCGTCTGAATGCAAATTTGCCAATATGTTACCAGAATAGAAGGCAATAATAATAATAAGCAAATAATTTAATAATAAGCAAATTTTTATCTTGAAAATTAATTTCAAATTATGGTCCAATCAACGAAAATTGGAAAAGTTACAGCTCACGTGTTCACTTGCTTTGGGTTCGGTTTATTTTGCGCCATCTTGTGCATTCCAATATATTTATATCCTGTATTACTGTATTTTCTAATGGCCGGAAACTTGCTCCTCAAGCATTTGTCGAGGGGCAAACCTGCCAAAGCGAACAAACTTACGTTTTGGTTTTCGGTGTAGATGTCAGCCTCCACTAACCATTATACCATTCGGAGAAATGTTGCATACTAAGTATCAAGTGCTTTTAACTTTTTATTTAAAGTAATTTAAGTAGAATGACTAAAAGTATTTTATGTAATAAACACCTTTAGGTACATAATTTTTTAACATACACTGGTGTGCAAAAATTAAGGACGAGACGGTTTTTTCAATATAACTTTGTACAAAAGCTTTCCAAATCAACACATTTAATACCGTAAGATCCCCAATACGTAAGGACATGACTAATGTAAGCAACACTTACTAAAAGAGAAATCAGAGGGATAAAAAGAAGCTTTATCGAAAAAGTAGCATGAAGCGCAATGCGACTGAAGGCCGAAACATCCCTGTGATGGGTGTCCAGCAAGAAACATCCGGTCTTTAATAGGGGATATGATCTCCCCTGACTGCTAGGCAGGTTTCACATCATTTGTGCATGCTGGATATGTGGTTGTTAATGAGCTGTTGAGACACTGCTGCTCGTTCCTCTTGTAGCACCAATCGCAGTTTCGGAATCGTTACTGGCGATAAGTTACGTGCTGCCACGGGTCTCCCTAGTAAGTTCCGTACATGCTTGACGGGATTTAGATCCAGAGACCTTGCCGACCAATCCATGTGTTCAATATCTTCACTCTCCAACAGCTCTTCGACAGTAACTGTGCGATGAGGTGGAGCGTTGTCGTCCATGAAGAGGAACTGAGGACCCATAGCCCTTGTCAAAAGACGCATGTAAGGAAGAAGAACCTCGTTACAATAGCATTCCCAGGTGACGAACCTCCTTGGGAGATATGAAGGTCGGTCCGGCTACCAAGCATTATGTCTGCTCGAACGAGAACTCCGCGACCTCCAAAACAGTCTCTTTTGATGATGTTGAAGAGGTTATTGCGTGTTCCCCGCTCTGTCCAGATGTGTATGTGTCTAGAATGGCAACTCAGACTAAATCTGCTCTCATCTGTAAAGAGTACTCGTCCCCATTCATTGTCTCACCAATTCCGGTGTTCCCGGCACCACAGAGAACGCCTTCTCCGATGGGCAGGCGTTAGAGGTGCACACCGTACAAGGCGTAGTGCAAACAGACCACCACCGTGCAATCTTCTGGCCACGGTAAAACGCGATATCGGTCGTCCAGTCTCCTGTGTCGTGTGTCTAGCGATTTCTCCCGCTGTCTGCCGCCTGTTACTTCTGGCCTGTAAGGCAATATACCGGTCATCTGCGGATAACTGTTCCTGTAATTCGAAATTGTCTCCAAAGTCGTGAAACGATGCTGTGAGCAATTCCGAACTCTGCAGCCACACTTGTCACACTGCGGCCTTCCTCCAACTTCCCAATGATTCGACCTCGGGTAAAAGTATCCAGATGTCGTCTAACAGATTGATTATTCGCCATTTCTCGCTGAGGCAGCAATTCGGTGTGATTTTAACTGCTATGCGGCGTGCAATCTCTTTGCCAGAAATACTGATCTTACACCGACAACATGCTTTATACTACTCAGACACTCCCCCACTACGTCTACCTGCATATCTGCGCATGTGCTACGGTACATCACCGTACTTAATCTCCTGATTGGTCTTTCTGTCCGCTCTGCCTCTTCGTTCAGCTGATATGCTAATTTTTCGACTTCGTCCTTAGTTTTTGCACACCAGTGTACAATGTAGGTATTCGATTTTTCCTTTAGCAAACTCTGTTCTATCGTGGACCAAATGCACTTTTCTGATTGAAACACTTTTCAGAAAGTGATATTCTATTAACTTGTGTACTTAAGAAAGGTAAAAGGTAGTTTTTTGGATGTTACTTTTGAGATATTTTAATAGTTTAGGAAAGGCGAATTTCCTTGGCTTTGTTTGTCATAAGTATATAAATTATTTTGTAATACTTTTCCTTTATTTAAAAGCCATTAATTTAATTTCTACTATTTTTACCATTTCGTTTTTCCTGTTTCCCTCTATGTAAGTAATTTTGGTAACATTATATGCAAATTGTATTATCTCTTGCATAGTGTAATATGAAATAGTATCTTGAGAAACGAAGCTTCTCCAGAGAAATAAGATTACAGGGCAGGTCCATTTAACGTTGATGTAAAAGGCTAGCTATCTCGCCACGCCAAGCAGGTGATGGTTATGGCGACTACTTTTTGTTGCCAAATTTGGCGAGAAATCGCCAAAAGTCGCATGCAACCATTTGGCTACATTTTGGTTCCATCCCTGTATAACTGTAATTGGTTTGATCTCTATATGTAACTGTAACTGCATCCAGCCCTATATGTATATGCCCTATGTATGGAGTCCAGCAATTTCGAGAAATCGAAAGTACTGGAAATTTCCCGGCGGATTGGGAAAAACTATATAAGACCAAAAAGAGCATCAGTTATCAATTTTAAGTTCAGAGTTGAATTCGGAGTACTGAGAGATCTCCGTGCGAGCTGCGCTACTTAGATGGACTTTTCATTGCTTTGTGATTAAAGTTGTTAGTTTGAAGTGAAAACTACTGACTGTGCTCTATCATACTGAGAAGAGCTGCACGAGTATTTTTGTGAAAAGTTCCAGAACCGTAAATTGTTTGTTTTGGAAAAGGAATTTAAACAAACCGTCATCAGTTCTGTGTGCATTCAATCAATTAAGATTCGTGCGTACGTAATAATACTTTTAAATGAACAAGCAATAAAGAAAAGAATTTTCAATAATGAAACCTAAAAGAAAAAAATGTAACGTATTACATCAGTAACTACTTACATTGCTATAACAAGTTTTGTAAAAAAGGACAGAAGCCTTGAAACTCTAATTTAACCTTCAGACGTACGGATCCTAATGATATGTGGAGTATTTGAGATAAGTCAGATATTACCAACCCTTTGCAGTCTTGTTATCACAATCTATTCGAAAGCGAAAGCATGCTCAAGCATATGAAAATAGTAGTAATTCATTCATAAGTACGGATGCTGATAAGGGTTTCGTGCCCTTGAAGAATTATTTCTTTAAGCTTAGGAAAATTGCGAAATACATTGTCGGTAAACAGCTGCATTCGTAATTAATTTATCAAAAATAAAAATTCATTAAGATTCTTTGTGTCCTTTGAATGATATGTTTAGGGGGAAAACCGCATTTTGCTATCAATGTATATTAAAATTTCTTACTCAAGTTTCCCCACAACATTAGTGTTCTGCAAGAAATTGCTAGAAGTTCCACAAGAAATAGTAATGAATATATTTAATATATATTAACATATGATTAAATATACGACGTTTATGCAAGAATGTATATGTATTTTCGTAAGGCTAAAATTTTTACAAAATTACAAAATATTAGTTTATCAGCTTCAGTGTGCATTATCGAAATTATTTGTAATTATCTTTCGTTTTCGAATTTAAAGATACATTTCAATCAGTGATGTTATATATATGCTTAGTTAGCAATCTCAAACCATAAACTTTAAAATTAATGCTTAAAACTTGTTTCTGCAATCTGTTTCTCCTTCGCATTAATTACCGACTTTGTTTTAAATCGCAGTAATATGATAAAACAATACTTATATTTAAAAATAAGTACAAGAATTAATTCTTAATGCTTATCTCAGTTATGATAATCATATACTTAGAGCAGTGGTTCTTAAGCTTTATGAGTTTAGGTAGCAAGAAAGACATGTTATCTGGCTCCTAATCGCTAATCTTCAGAGTATTTGTATTACATTTTCCATAATGAACTATATAACAAATACAATTTTTATGTTCGAAAAATTATCGAGGTTCCCTTAATTACTACACTTTTTAGATCAAAGTTTCCATGCTTAAGAATCGTTAACCTTAGAGTAATCTAAAGCTCATTTTTATGACCTTGCCTGACAAGTTTTGTGCAGCAATAAAATATTGATCTTACTATTGCGATATTAATAAGTACCAATTTCATAAAATTAAACTGTTTGCCTTATTTTAAAATTACATTAAAATGAATAAAGATTTATCTAAAAATAGTTAGTGACGGTACAACTAATTTCAACCAATATTAGAAGATTACATCAAACGTCTACATTTATCTTGCTCGAAATATTTCCTTATTTTTATTACCTACACATGTATA
>KK115033.1:588943-704395 GCA_000611955.2 Stegodyphus mimosarum | reverse complement strand
TGTCATCAGGATATCCTCTCCATCGTTGGTCTTGGTTCCTTGCACTGCGGTGTCTGGCACCCCTGTTCTTTTCTCTACTCTCATCTTTCTTCTCTCTTGCTTCAGTTATCTTGCTTACTTGTCAGGAAAAATACAGGAGCACTTTTTATCCCGGCGATAGATTTCCAGACTAGACTAGACTCAGCTCAGTTGTAGCTGTTTTAAGCGAACTGCTGTTTATTTAATGCTGTTATTCATTGTAGCGAATTCGCTGTGAGATTGGATTAACTTTCTCTGTTTTGAATTGAGTTCTATTTAGCGTTCGAGATATTGTGATATTGTACGAACACCTCTGAGGAAATAGTTCAGCATTTTGTTCTATTTCTTGTGAAAAGAATAAACTTTTTATGGACTTGTGCATTCAATCCATTACGAACCCGTACGCACGCAACAACATTATTCTTTATTATTTAATCTCTCTATTATTAATTACCAAACTAAACTATTTAAAAGCAATAGATGCAGCTGTTCAGAATGTTATTTGTTTTTACATTAGTTCAATTCATTTAAATAAAAATTCATTTAATTCATGATAAAACTAATAAACCTTTTCAATATTTTTATAGAATTATATTAAATATTTTTTCACTTTTTAAATATCCAGAAGATATCTATTTTAACAACCCCATGTTAATGTAAATGCATATTCATCGAATATTCTATAAAATGTTTCGCTAGACCAAAACCAAGCAAACTTTAAGAGTCCTTTTGGACGATCGTTAAAATCTGACAGTTTGCTATTTGATCATTTTCTTAGCTTAAATCAAGCTTCATTTCTTTGGAAATGTAAATCTATTAAAATGTCGTGAAACATTTACAGCATTGCGCCCTTTCACACAGAAAATTATTTTCAGGTGTCTCAGTTTTTTAAAAAAACAGATGAGTGAAGGTAAAAAAAGTTTCGGAGGGTTGTCTCTTAAAATATTTTTATTTCCAGTCTTTCTTAAATCATTACTAATGGTCTTTTAAAAAATAAAATTTTTTTCACCAATATATAAGAACATTTATGTGACTTATTAAGCTTTTATGATTATTTGAAAGCATAAGATAATTTTCTCAAAGCTGTGGACGATTGTCAGACATCATCTTCTTGTATATACAAGATCTGGCCGCAGCTTTTCTCTCTCTTAACTTGCCTTAATGAGGGACCATTTAAAGATCCTCTTTCATACCATTTTTGCTATTATATTTGTCTTAATAATTTATTGCTAAGTGATCTGTATACTGTTTAGCTTTTTTTAGCACTACGATTATTGTTATTTTGGTAGAGTGATACAGAAACGGAGGATTTGATTTATTTTTTCTCTAATTACTTTCCAGAATGCATCTGGCAATTCCAATATATTTTCATTTTCACAAATCAGCTTTAATATGATATTGGAACTGGTCCTATAAAACAGATTGTAGACGAGGGCAAAAAATTTTCACTTTGTTATTTTGAAAGAGATGCGTAATTTCATCGGTAACGATTGTTCCCCTAAATGTTGGTAGTTTGTCTCATATTCAGTCCCTGATGATTAATTAGGACACCTTCTACTGTATTTTTGTTGTATTTCTCGTATGTAATTTGAACAGCAATCCGTTTTTTAAAAAAAGGTAAAGGTTTCCACGAAGGTATCCCTCTCAATGCAAATAATTAAGGAGTCTCTTTCAATGCAAAAACTAAGTTTTGAGCCATAATAAATCACATTACATTATCAACAATGTTAAAGGAATTTATACTAATTTCAATTTGATAAGTTTTGCAATTCACGTTTTTGATAATTTCATTTCAACAGTAATTTGGTTTGAATTTTAAGTAATTATTTCATTTAAACAAATCACAATGCAAAACGATCGGTAGGAATCTTCAAGGTTTGGAAACTTAAGGAAAAAAACTACTTACAATTTGTGTGCTTGATTCCAACTATAGTTTCCTTTACTATGCATTTAGCCCCAAACGGGATATTGGTTAGTGACTCTGACTACCGTACCAAAGGGGCCAGGTTCGAATAACATGCATAAACTATTATTTTTATAATTGTTTAAACTTGATTTAAATTAGTAAGCCTGATTTATATGTTTTTTAATTGCAAGTACGTTGCTTTTAAAGGGAATAATATTCAAGCTCTTAACCAGTCCATGGGACTTAGGCCCGAATTGAGGTATTAGTGTTTAGTGACATCATGCACTTGGCCTTCAATGGTCTCATGAATTACAGTTCATCTAGATGCTAGACAGAAAATAAATAAATAATTTCGCAGATATAATTACCGTTGCGTTATGATTAAAATGCGAAATTACTTTTTCAGCTTAAATTTGATTATGTTCGAGCATTTGAAATTTCCCATTACCACCTAAAAAATTTCTGGAATGGATATGAACTTCATTAAGCCAGCAGCTATTTTAAACTTAGATATTCATTTCGTTTAAATATATTAAATACAAATATTTATGTTTCTCAAAGATAAATATTTAAGATATATATTTGTGTGCAGTAAAGTATGAGCTTGATGCCAATATTTTATTGGAAATCACTTGATATTTAGAGATTTTGCTCAGTATTCTCAAAAATGTTGCTAACATACACTAACTTAAACTGAACACTTCCATTGAATGCCACGTATTGACTATAATTTTTTAACTAATTAAAAAGGTCATTCCCGAATTACATTAAAAATATTTATACATGTATCTGAAACATTTTTCTGGTGCGTCACAAGTAAGTAAAACCCATGCCAGCAAAGAAGCATGTTACTTTTTTTTAAATCTAATTTAACAGACAAGGTTCGATCTAAAGTGAACTTATACTGAAAATTTGAAACATATTAGTGAAAAACTTAATCACGTTTTTACATTTTTTAGAAGGCCGCTACGTTGAAAATCTAGAACGAAGTTAGCACTATACTATTGCGATAATTATGGTAAAATCTCTCATAAATGTCTGCAGAGACCTTTATCACCGGTATAAATGAGTACGGTTTTACTTATCAGACAAGGAAGAATAAAGTTTTACAAGTTTTAGTTTAACGATATTTATAGGCTCTAATTTGATACAAATTTATGCATCTAGAGGAATGCGCCAGTAATAAGAATTAGATTATCTGGCTTCTTGTGAGGCTTAAGATTAGCTAATTACATTTGAATATGAACCTTTATCTGCCAGTACGACTGGCGTACTATTCTCCAGGAGAAAATCAAATTTTCATTGCATACATTACATAATTGCCCCTAAGTCTCAGCAATCTTACTCATAATTCACTGAACCTAATAAAGTAATCGTACCGTATACTTTAAACTCAGAAAGACTAAAATTTATAGTACGGTATTTACTGAATGCTTATTGTACTATATATATACTCGAACCATCGTAAATTCGAAGCTACTTGTATACAACTTTCTCAATACGTAAATTCATTGTGTAGCTCATCATTATTCAAACATTATTATAATTATTAATATTAGAGAGATTAAATATGAAAGAATAATATCTTACGTTTTTCCAAATGGCAACAAACTCACATGAAAAGTGAAGCAACGCATTAAAGTGAAACAAAGCAAAAGAAACAAACTATTAGCACTTTTGGGCTCATAAAACGTTTAGCTTATTTATCGTTTCTTGGTAACAATTTTATTTTAAAATACACAATCTTCTTCTGATTTTTGTTATAAGAAAGTTTAACATATCTTATAAAAATTATCAGTGGTAATAAAAGCTTTAGATTTATGGATAATGTTTCTTTTAAGATCAAATAAATATTAAAAAATTTGAAGTTTCGATGCATACTTGAATGAAAAGTGAAACAAAACGTTAAAGTGAAACAACGCAAAATCGTGTCTCGAGACTAATAACTCTTGTGCGTTAATTATCCGTAAATAAATTTTAATTAGAATAGAAAAGGAAATATGAAATTTAATATCTTATTAAAAATAAGAATTAGAGAATATAGGTGCTGATAGATAAGAACGAATATATTGCATTTTAGATAATTTTAATTAATGTAAAATGCAGCAAGGAAGATCCTTATACAATGCGTTATAAACAAAAAATACATGCATACGATGTTATATCACATTGTAGAAATATTAGATATTTTTGGAAGCAGGGGTATTGAAAAATGAGCACTGCCTTCGCCGGGAAATCGAACTACGGACCTCTCGGTTACGCGTCGAGCGTGCTGACCATTACACCACGAAGGCATGAGAAATACTTTATATACTCCCCCTTTTAAAGAGGACTGAGGTTTTGCGGACCCAATCGCCAAATCATGGTGGTGGAGAATCATCATCCACCACCTTTTTCGTTCGGGCGCCAGTTGTAGAGAATTTCTGAAGCAGGAAAGTGAAGAAATGAGCAACGCCTTCGCCGGGAATCGAAACACAGACCTCCCGGTTGCGCGTCAAGCGTGCTGACCACTACACCACGAGGGCATGCGAAGAAGGCAGGGGAAATACCTTATAACATATACACGGATGGGAAAATCAAACTGACACTGTACACACTAGTACGTATACATTTCATTATTTATTAAGTATGTAACGTAATTTGAAACGTAATCTAATCCTTATAAAATAATATATTTTGAGGATTTACGAACCTTTTCAATTGTCCCATTTTTCTTCATATAATTTCGTGAAATTAAATGTTTGATCTTGAGTTTATTGCACAATTCTTAAGAAATACTTTTTCTTGAACATCTAGACGGCTAAACCCATTTTATAAAAAACGCGTCATATATAAGAAAAGACCTTTAAGTTATGAAAAATTATTATATTTTAATAGTATTTATTCAGGAAATGTATTACGCTTGGTGGTTTTAGCCAGTACCAAAGTAATACTCAAAACAACATAATTTCGAGCATAGCTATAACAAAATATCATTGTATATCAACAATTTAAGCAAAAAATGCTATTTCAAATATTCCCAATCAAAATCAAGACACTTTCTCATAACGTATTACGGTTTGTAAGTTCTTTACCACGACATGTTTTTTTCCCTTCGAAAGGAAACTTTCTGTAACTTTGTTTCTAATGGATCTGCATCACGAAACTCCTATCGTAGTGTTTTGCCTAGAGCAGTGGTTCACAAAGTGTGAACCGCGACCCACTAATCGGTCATCGCGAAGCGATTTTAAGTGCATCGTGGTGAAGTTGGAATTTCTTTCTTATACAGTTGTGTATATTTCTTTTCAAATCACAAATTTATTGTTCTTTTAACTAGTTAAAAATAATTCTACATATGTACTTATTATTATCTCATTACTATATTATTTTCATCATGAACTCTTCGCTTTTCCCCATGGACCACCTTCTCGCAGCAATTATATGTATGCAGGTCGCGAAGCCGAAAGGTGTTGGGAACCAATAGTCTAAAATCCTGTTTCTGAATTCTTTATGATCCCTGTAAATATGTATTAACCTAGCATACGCTTTATAAACGTACAGATAAAATTAAAAATAAAATGTTTATAAAATAAAACATGTAAATATGCTCACATTAAACTTCATATTAATAAATTACATAACATAAATATAAAGCTGGTTTAAACAGTTGGAAAAACGTATAAATATACAAACATTATTTTGAACAAATTCGGGAAAAATCCGATTGTTAGGAAAGGAAAGTTTGACCTGGAAAACCACTTATGGATATGAATTAAGGCATTTGGATTTATGATTCATGAGTTAGCTGTCTAAAATGTACCAGCAGTGCTATAGACTTTGTTAATACATCTCTTAAACTTTTACAAAATTATTTAATTTACACAAAATATACTTAGTCTGTATATATAAACCCCACCTCCGTTTTCAATAAAATTACTCCTCGATAGAATTTTGGGGTGCTTTCTGACAACCTCTGAAACGATTTCAAGGATCGACTAATTTTAAGTGCCTTCATGTTGCGACGATACTGCCTTCACAAACTTCCATAATTAAATCGGACTTCGAACCCAAGCTTATGAGTTTCTGCTGCACACCATACTGTCCGAGTGCCTTCTAGAAAAACTGAATTTTTATGGTATGTTCTCGAAAATAGCTTATTTCCAAGGGTTACGCATCTGTGATCTGGAAAGAGGAACAGCTGGCCATCAGAACAGTGGCTGGCCAATGAACCTTAAGATGACATTTTATGACAACTTGTGTATTTCGCTTTCTCTAGCGGTTAGTTCATGTATATTTTGTCTGCCATTGTTGTGGTGCCATATTCTCGGTTTATTTATAAATTCTTAAGAGACATTATAACATTGCTTTAAACCCGATTCTGCGTTATTCGCATATTCATGATTCAACAATTTTTGCCCTGAAATTAACTCGAGAATTAAACCTGGTCCAAGAATAAAACTTATTAACTACTTATATAGTATATTTAAAAAAGATCGCACTTTTAAATATCTTCAAAATGCTTGTTCTTCTTTGGTTCCAAGTTAAATGAATAAATTACGATATACTTTCAAAATGAAACAACTGAGACACCTTTCAGTAAATATGTTAAAAAAACTACAAAGCCCTCAGCACATTCGAGCTCTAGCAGCACAATCCAGAACGATATATCAGCACTTCAAGGCTCTACCTACTCAGCTAGTCATATACAATGAGTGCTAATGACATGCAAAATTTTGTAACAAAAATTTAGAAAAAATATATTTTTGTCAGACTAGTATAGTTGCAGAAACATAGAATTCGAAGTTCTTTTACAGGCGTGCTAAAATTAAAACATTCGTATCTTTTCAATTCACTTTTTATACCGCTGCTAAATTTGACGTTTTTAACTCTTTTTTTTTCTTTGGGTGAAAAATGTTTAAGTTATATAGTTTTCACAGCTTTTTGGGAGCCTAAGGAAAAATCGTTGGCAGGCTGAGGGGCGGTTTACAAATTGAAATAAATTAAAATTTTCATTAAGATATTTTTTTTAATAAAAAACTACATGTGACCAAAACTGTTACAGTGTGATAGAATATATTGTATAATTTTTTAGAAACTACAATTACAAGCCCACGGTCAATTTTCAACAGATGTTTAATTCAGACATTTCAAAACAATTTTAGTAGACTTTCATAGATTAATGCAGCGTTTTGCGAACTGTTGTGTTCTATTATACCATTTATCTTTGTTTTTTCCCAATACAACTGTATATCTACGACTTGCAGCTATAATGAAAACTAAATCAACATGCACTAGAACGATGTGTATTTGCTTATACAATGTTTTGGTGTAAAATGAGATTTTTATGATACTGCCATACACTAAAATTCATCATGGCTCTTTTATAAAGAGCTACAGAAATTTTTCATTTGTTCTACTGTTTCTCGGGCTTTAGATTAAAACATTAATATTCTTTGTTCTCTTGCTTGCGAGATACGTACAAAAGTATACTATAAACATACAATGCAGCATAAGTACACATCATTATACTTCAGGCAGCTAATATCTCTATATTAATTTCATTTACTTAACATTTCTGTACTTTTCAGCTCTGTCTGAATATTGTGACTTCCTTATATAATTCAGATAAACCTATTAACGAATGCATATGAACTTCTGGAATCAATAATTTCTTCATAAAGTACACAAAATGAAAGACAACGTTCTTATTCGCTCCAATGTTATTGCTTTTTGTGGCTGTGTTATCTTCCAAAGAGAAAATAATCTATTTTTACATATTTACTAACTTTTTCCCCCTTTCTACGTGTGTGTAAATATTTGTCTTCCATAAGACTCGGCTTCTGCTGTGTATAAGTTTTTGTTACGGTTGACAGTAAGTAATCCAGCTTCCTCAGGCATGTGCTAATTTCAGAGATAAAGTCAGTGCTGTAGCAAATTTCAGTAGCATCTTTGGTGCTTACAAGTTATCTTGATGTTATGCAGATTTGTAAGATTATCAATTGATGGAATGAATGACAGTCTTTATTGAAGTACCGTTATCTTCACTTCCGCCATGCTTCTTTTTAATCCTCCTAACGTGTAAAGTAGAGCAAAAAGCAACCTTAGATCGATGTAAATTTCAAATTCAGCTCAATTGAGTCGTTTTTCTTCGGAAAAAAATAATACTTTTTTTTTTCAAATGCTGCATTTAGTTTTTTTCTCCTTTCATTCATTTTTTGAAATACTTCATAAACAATTTTAAATTTAAAGCAATATAAATGTTCATTTTTATTAAATCCTCCGTACATCATTATTATACAATTTGATATTTCATTATATAATCTCATATTTTCTACATTGCGAAAAAACAAAATGCTGCGTAATATGTGCATGGCATAGTTTTAAAAAAATTAAACAGAAAAGCTTATTTTAGCTACATAAGACTATTGTTAGTGATTAATTTTCATTTTTCAATAAAATTTCAACATAAGAAATTACTATAGAAAAGTATTTCCAATTATCGGATCGCGCAAAAATAGGCTTTTGATTTTTATTCCATGCAATATAGTAGCTTGTCTGCTCTCAGTCGTTATGATTTTAAATTTATCTTTGAAATTTTAACACTCCATTGCTAAACTAGATAGTAATTTAGTAATTTAAAAGCAAATGTACGTGCTTTTTAATATTACTTTTAATACTATATTTCATATATATAATTTTTAATAGTATTTAATTATACAAATCACACAGTTCACGATACATGTAATTGATATAATCTGTACTATATCAAACTGCTAATTTTTATGAACATTTTATGAACATTATATTAGTGTAATTAACAGAAAGTTTATAAGACTTTCTTTTTTTAGAAAAAAATGGAATCAAAAGTCTTAGAACTTAACACTGTAGTTTGTTTTATTAACTTAATTTCTAAAGTAAAACTACACATTTAAAATTAAAATTAAAAGTACACAAGCATGCACAAAAGTGAACTATTTAGAACTTTCTTTTCCGCATTTTTGAGAATTTCTTCAGTTCTTGCATAACAGCAAAATGCTTATTTAAAAAGTACACGCAGCATTTAAATAAATTTAAAATGTATGTCGGAATTCCATATAATTTTGAGTTTATATCTATTTCAGTATTTCATATCCCACACATATTTAAAAAAAATTCTAAAGCATTAAAATGAAAAGCTTTAATAAATATAGCACTTGCACATAATAATAAAAACAACTATTTTCAATTATCAAAATTTTTTTTTTCATTTTCCAATTTATTGTAAGAACTTTTTAATGCACCAGCACCTACGAAAACTGAATTGAATACCATTTTTCTGTCTATTTTATCCATATTCCTTAGAACTTTTCTTTAAAACAACAGAAAATACGGCTCTTCTAGTTTCCGAATATAATGTTTATAGACAGCAATTTGACCCGCTGCCTTACTTCTTCACGCGCTACTAAGGCTGCACCGGAGTCAACAAAAAATAAATAATAGAAGCAAACTGACACTTACCAGTGAATGAAGTAAGTTCCAGATTACTTTTACAAAAGAAAATAAAACTCTATGCCTCGCGTTGAAAGAAGAACATCTATATGAACCCAAAAAACCAGAACTAGACCTTTAAATACGAGCCAGCCATTGACCCACATAAGCAAATAACAACCTGTGGAATTCGCGCTGCCATCTATCGGCAGATTCGGGAATATGAATTCCAGACTTTTGTTTAGGTGCCCCTACCGCGTGCTCTTCGTAACCTCCTAGCCTCAATGTCTGGCTAACGCAGTAAGCGAATTCAGAACGATCGATGCTTGAAAAACACGAAGGAAGTTATGTTTTTCACATTTCCCTTTCAATATATATAATTTACCTGTTAAAATAATTTTTATATCAGTATGAAGCTCATTATTAATTGTGTCAGCTTCGTTTCCCATGTGAACATGCAAATTCAATAAACTAGATAACTCCGCGGGAGGAAGGGACACTTTTAGCTTGAAAATAGCATTTTGGAAAGTTTTATTTTGTAATTAAGGCCTTTAAGCAGAAAACACATGGTTTAGAGATTAATAGCTAATTTTATTCCTCTCGAAAGTTCAGTAGAGGACATATTTGAGATTTATGAAACGTAAAAAGCCTCTTTGCTTGATATATTTTTTAAATAACCTAAATGCTACCTCTAAGAAGTAATCAGCATATTTTTCTAACCAAGTGAAATAAATGCAGACTGACAGATAATTTAGACGAAGTATTAATATTCCTTGATTTCTAAAGGACGAGAACTAAAGTCTCAGTCGAATTGTTTATAGGGGTGTGTGGAAAATGACTTCTGTCAGATTAGGTTGTTGCATATGACAAAGCATACGAATGCTCTCTGCCTGTCGGTAGGGATGCTTTCGTAGAGGTATTTGTAAAGAAAGAAAATCTAAGAAAAACTAATCACACAACTCGCCCGCAACCGAACCCGGGTCAAACTACCAGTATTCAGCGGTTTTAACCATTCGGAAACTGGTGAGGAAATCATTTACTAGCAAAGTTTAGAACAACAGTCATTAGAATTTCTCTAACTACGATTGAGTTTAACTGGCATGGCTTAATTAATCATTAATGATTTATTTAATTTATTTAATGAATAAGTAAGCTTATGGCAGAATTGTCTTGGAATGAGTAATATTTAATTAATAATATCTGATTCAATTAATAAGTGTAATCCAACAGCTGCCTCGAACGTTATATATCTCAATATTGGATGTTTTCTTATCTCTCTGTCTTTGCTATAAACCCCACAAATTGACTGATTATACGTATTCATTTTTATGCATGTATGATGGTTGCTAACGATTAAGCTTTATGTATATAACTTTGATTAATGTTACTACTGCTATATTTATTTGTACCTATATTTGTATTTATCCATGAGTTTGTATTCTTATGTCCTACTCTCACAAACGAAAGAGATGCTCTATCTTGATAAAGAAGCTTCGAACTCTCCCCAGCCGGTGAGGTTCGGATTTGAGTCCACACTCGCCGGCTTTATAACTGCCTTCTCCGTCCCCTCACTTCAGTCTGCTTTGGGTGAAGAAATGCCTTTTGAAGATCACTTTTCAGGGGAAAATTAATTGTGTTTAATAAACACTTACAAGAACTCTTTTTTTGGTATGAGTGAAACCTAGGAGAAAAACCAGCAGTGATAGTTTTCATTGTATTCCATTTAATAATGTATCTGTACCTGAGGCTTATCCTAGTCGCTGGTATAAACTGCATCTTTTCTGTAATGAAAACTGTTATAAGTTTTGACAAATTTTCATATTAATAATGCCACAGGTAGGTATTTACTTGGTGTCCGCCTAAAACATCGCTGCAAAGACATCGCGGACAAAAACATCACGGAGAAAACAACGCAAGGCGAAAACGTCGTGGTACAAAATATCGTGGGAGAAAATAAAGCAAAGAGAAAACATCACAGTTCTAAAACATCGTGGTATAAAACATCGTCGTCGAAAATAAAGCGGTTCAAAAACTTCGCAGTTTAAAAACGTCGTCGTCAAAAATATCGTGGTAAAAAATAAAGCACCCAAAAATCATCGCATGACGATAACGTCGCAGATGTGCGTTTTTCAGGCTTTAATAATTGTAAAATTTAATGATTGTTTAATAATTGTAAAAACTCGCATAGTGATTTGTGAACCAAAGATGGAAAAAAGGATAGTTATTACTTTTATATTTTTTTATTAATTAATAAATATTTGCTGAAAATGTAAAATGGAAACTTAAGCATAGAAAATTAATGCAACTTTATAGCACTTGATAGATTTTTAAACTGACATAGTTAACAAACAAAGCTCATTAATAAATTATTTTTATAAAGTTTTACTACTAATTTTTCATGAAACGTGTAATCTAAAAAAAATAGAAAAAGAAAGATAAGTAACTGCATGAACTTGTCTATAAAAAATAGCGAAGTTAATTATTTTCTTCACTTTTTTTAATCTGATACTCTTATAGAGAAAATTATTTCCCGTTTTGTTCAAATTTCTTTTTTTTTTAATTTATTAGTTCATAAAAATATGGAAGTAAAAAATTATCCTTCTTTCCACCTTGCGCTCATAAATCATTATGCGAATATCCATTTACAACTTTTTTACCACGATATTTTTGACGACGATATTTTTAAATTGCGAAGTTTTTGAACCGCTTTATTTTCGACGACGACGTTTTGTACCACGATGTTTCAGAACTGCGATGTTTTCTCTTTGCTTTATTTTATCCTACGATGTTTTGTACCACGTCGTTTTCGCCTTGCGTTGTTTTCTCCGCGACCTTTTCGTCCGCGATGTTTTTGCCGCGATGTTTTCGGCTGTAACCATTTACTTGACAAAAGCTCATTGTGATATTCCAGTGTTAATATATTTTCCCTTTCCTTCTGAAAAGTACTACTTACTATATTGATAGACTTACACTATATTCTTTGTAAACAACTAATTTAGGAAACTTTTATTCAAATGCCGAATGCATTTTAAAAATTCAAAATTCAGTGTATGTTTTATTCTTTGCTTTAGATCTATAATTTCAAATACCTTGAAACTGATTTTAACGAGATTTTTTTCGATATTCTAATAAAATTAACTTTAGTTTTCTACAAAAGCACTTCGTTGATATTTTGGTTGAAACATGTATTTGTTTACCTTCTCTATTTTCCCGTACATGTATTATCTAAGCTGGTTTTCGATACATATTGTTAATAAAGAAAATTGTATACCTGAAAGTTATTATGTAAAATTCATAACTCAGTTTTGCTCAAAATCAAGTACGTGTTAAATCGTTGAATGACGTTTTTTTAGGATGATAATTTTGCAGATTAGCGCTTTTAATGTGATGTTTCATCAATGTACAAAAAATTCTGTTATAACTCTATATAACTTCTCCCTGAAAGCAGTATTTTATTAACTATTCAAGTGGTATAAATGTCTAAAAATGTAGCCATATTAAAAATAACAGTTAAGATAATAAATATGTTAATAATGGAAGTGTGTTAAATTGCTATATTTTTAAGTAAATAACTGGAATAACTTCGAATGTAAGCCAGCAATTTTAAAGTAGAACTGGAAAAAGTAATAAAAAATTGTCGCCTTCGCATTTAAGACCAGTAGGGTTTTAAAGTTGGATAATATGAAAAATGCCTAAAAATAAAATAAAAGTAATTTTATCATAGGCACTGAAAAATTAGAAACATTTTTTATTTACTTTAATAGATACTAATTCTAAAATATAAATATTATAATATACTTGATTCATTGAGAATCTGCTTCGGATATACCATCGTTTTCGACATCTTCACTTTTAGAATTTGAACTTTGCACCAGTGACATCAGAAGGATTAATGCTGCAACATATAAAAAGATATTAAAAATTATCATTGCGAGGGAGAAGATTTACAAAACATTTAATGTAAAATCTGAAAGCTTTCAGATTATCTGAAGGCTTTCAGATTTTACATTACTCCCAAAGGAGAGTTTTTTTAACGTTTCATGTGTTACCTTTATTTATTAAATATCATGTTCTTCGCACCTAAGCCATAAAATTCAGTTCAAGAGCAATATCGCAAAATAATTTTAAATTGAGCATATCTTTAGAATTTCCGATAGATAGTCTCGCGCTGGAGATAAAAATGTTTTTCTGTACAACGTTCCCATGGCTCGCTTTGAAATCCTTGAGTTTTTAATTAAAAATTCGTTAAAGTTTTACAAAATATGAAATCGATAATAAATCAAATTTCAAATTTCAAATTTGGGCCAGATGCCCATATTGGCAGTAGGATTACGTCATTCAAAATTCAAAGGCTCTAGGTACCGTCGTTTTATCACAATGCGAGAAATATGCACATTTATGCGCATTCTTCATTGTTTAATTTCTTTAAATATAATACAGGACTGTAATATTTGGTGGCAGCAGTTTGAAAAGTGAATCGACATTTAATGTTTCCGAGGCAAAATCACAAAACGAAAACAGTAGTCCTTCAGAGACAAAGCACCTTTGGACTAATAAATTGTCCAAAGAATGAATTTGAATTTAAGCAATTCCCTAAATTTGTGTCTTACAAAATGTGAATCAAGAGTTACCTTAAGTTCAAAGTTGATATGGCATTTTTAATTGGATTATTTTGTAACAGTATTAAGTCATGTACTATTAAAATATGAAAGTTAAATCAAGTAGGATTACGTCATTCAAAATTCAAAGGCTCTAGGTACCGTCGTTTTATCACAATGCGAGAAATATGCACATTTATGCGCATTCTTCATTGTTTAATTTCTTTAAATATAATACAGGACTGCAATATTTGGTGGCAACAGTTTGAAAAGTGAACCGACATTTAATGTTTCCGACGCAAAATACCGAAAGGAAAACAGTAGTTGTTCAGCGACAAAGCACCTTTGGACTAATAAATTGTCCAAAGAATGAATTTGAATTTAAGCAATTCCCTAAATTTGTGTCTTACAAAATGTGAATCAAGAGTTACCTTAAGTTCAAAGTTGATATGGCATTTTTAATTGGATTATTTTGTAACAGTATTAAGTCATGTACTATTAAAATATGAAAGTTAAATCAAAGATTTAAACCATTCAGGATGGTAACAGCTTGCTATTTTATCGAGCTGCTATCTTCTTCCAAAATCAAAGAATATTTCTTCCGGTTATGTCGGGTATTGGACAGTACTTTAACGATATAAAAGACAAAATCAAAGTATACCGAAACATTTTCTGCTTCAAAGAGAGATTAGTATCATTGTAAGCTTTATTTAAGATAATATTTTATTTTTACATTAATTCTGCCCTCTAACTTTCATTTTTCCCGTTAGCCTTGAATAAATGCAAATTAGGTAGAGATTAAATTACGAGTGAATGTGTAACTCAGAAGGAGAGTTTGGGGAAAACACTCGAAGAGAAGTTTATCTAAGTTATCTATCTGTACCCCGATCTGATGGTGAACAGTTATTAGGCACATAAGGCCACAGGCAGCGATAGCTGCAGCAGAGCAACTAAGTCATTAAGTCATTGATAAGCCATTAAGTCATTTATTCTGATTCACGTATTTAAACATTTGTATTTAAACAGGAGTGGATAAGTTTCGCTAAATTTTAGTTTTATTTGCAGGACGCAGTTTAAATAAACTTTAAGTTTTATCTATAGTTTTTATCTCCTGTTCCATATTCTTGGAGTTTAGACGTATATTTAAGCTGAAACAAGAATCCACCAGAATCACAAGATTAAGCAAGAAATAGCTTAGGAGTTATTTAGGTTTAATCTTACATCGTGACATTTAAAACAAAAGTATAAACAAGAAGCTAGTTATTACGAAATAAAGCGAAATATTGGGAGTTTTCATTTCTTAGAATAGCACAGGTTTTAAAACTTATATTTAACTGTTTTTTAAACAAACTGCTTTTTGAATTTTGAAAGCGTATAATAATTCAAATTTACTGAGACTTTTAAAATGTCATCAAAATGTTGATGACGTTTTCTTAATGAGGTTCTGTTGAGTTAAATCAGGAAATCACAATAAACCGAATAACTTGGTTTTCACAGTCATCGGCTCTTACATCATGCTGCTACTTGACATTTTGGGAATGTAATACTAAAATTATCTACAAACACACATGATCTCTAAACGTTTGGAGCTATTACTACAGAGACGGTGACAAAGAACATGCTAAACAAATATGAAAAGAATACGATTATTATCTTTTCATTTTTCATATCACATAAAATACCTGCCAGGATGAAAGGGAAGAGTTTGTGTCTTGTTTCGCCGTTCGTGTTCGCAAATTTCAGAAACAAAATCATTTAAAATTGGGTCAATCCTTTTGATCACCCAGTATCTCTTCAAATACTGTTTTTAATTAATTAAAATAATGTAAATTACGTTTTTGTGAGGTACCCTGAAGAGGCAGACTACTGCGCAAATTTGAAAAAACGGATAATGAACTGGAATATGCAGTACATTAAGTCTCTGTCTTGAATATCTTCTAAAAGGAATGTCATATGTCTAAAAGGAATCGTTTCTGAAACCTTTGACAAATGAAATGTTGCCACTTTGAATCGGGATGACTCACTACTCGAATCTGTAGAAGATATTTTATCTACCTTGATATCCTACTCGATAGGAAATTATTATGGAAGAAATAGATCGAATTCCTTTCATCTAAAGTAAATAATTTATTGTCTTCATCGTATTGTTAAAAGTACTGCTGCGCACATACGGGTTCGTAATAGATTGAATGCATAAGTCCGATTTAAAAAAAGGTAATAAAATGTATTCGTATTACAAGAAATAAAACAAAATGTTGAAATCTTTCCTCACAGATATTCATACAATATCACATTATCACACAGTAGTTATATTTTAAACTACTAAACCGTTAAATACAACACAATTCAAAGCGCAGAGAAAGCTCATCCGATCTCAAAATTACAACAGCAAAGTAGAGAACAACACTTCACTTAAAACGATTAAAGTGAAATGTTTCTCTCCGGCTTTTTAAAGCTTTTTAATCATGCAAGAGAACATTCTGGTAATTTTTATTTTCTCGAGGTTTCTGGAAAACAAAAGAGTACAATTAGGAGATGAACGTTTATTAAATGAACATGCTTCTGTATTTTTACTTTTTCGGCTTACTTACTCTTAAACTTCGGCTTACTTATTTTTACTTTCTCTTAAAACTCGTCACGCGCTGCATTGCACGGAGAAATGAAACAATTTTACTAATACAATTCTACTAAAATAGCTAACTAAATACAAAATTCGTAACAGTACCTTTGGAGACAACTATGAAGTCTAGAAATTAATATATAAGCAATGTATTGTGCTTTCATTTCTTGTGGCTCTCGAGCTTGGCGACATACTATTAAGCAGAAGTTTAATAAAAGGAATCTAATAAAGACTCAACAGACATTTTTGTATTACCTGTAGTTAATGAACTCAAATTGTGAAATTATGTTTATTCTTGCAAACTAACAGCCTACTGATTTGGAAGGTAAGTAGAGAAATAATATCACTCTTTAGTGACACATTCTCTGAAAATTTACATAAATGGGAGTCTACGTTTTTGTGATATTCCTTAGCAGTCTGCTCTACAGCTCATACATTTCTGTTATTATGTAGAAAATGCTGAAATTTTCTCCATATAATTTGTGTTGCAGGTGAAATTAAAATGAACAATAAGGTTGGTCGGGATTTTTTCTTTTTGAAGATCAGTATGAGGTTTTTATCTTATGCATCGTATTCAAAATGCATGCACAATTTTCGAACAGGACGTCTTTCTATATTTATCTTGCAGTCAAGTGGATCAAACAGAACGGAATTCCATTTTCAAGGTACCTTGTTTGTTCTGAATCTCTTTCTCCCCTTTATCTTTCAAGTAGTAGAGACAAGTCGGTAATTGAAAGCCTTTTAGCTACGAGTTCACTTTGAGAAACTGATGTTTGTTTATGAGCATGGTCATCATTATATGTATGGAAACGAAAGAGCTGGTTTTTTTAACTAAAGATGCTTTACACCTACCCAGCGGCTTTACTATTAGCATTCCAAAGTGAATTTAGAAGTTCTTTTACTGTAGAGAACTTTTATTTTACTGAAATTACTGCACATCATCTTGTAATGCTGGACACACAAAAAAATCCTTTCTTTTTATTAACCATAGACGATCTTTCAAGTACTAATTTATAAATTTTTAATTATCTCAGTTATTATCTGGTCACAAAATCAAGTAACTTGTCTTATTATTAAAGAAAAAGATCTCTATAGAAAATTTAGGAAAAATTGATATGGCGTCCCAGCAGGGAAATCAGTAACATATGCATTCATGGAAATGAATCCATGCTATCTTAAGTAAGGAAATACATGGTTGTTACACAGTTATGGAGCACCCTCGACACTCACTGGTTGACATCTAGTCTTCATGTCTTCAAGAATGTCAGTTGCGCAGTCAACTTATCTGTAACTTTCAACAATTGTCTTACAGATAGAGAACATCTCACAGTGTACAATTCAGGCATCATTAGCAGTGCACTATAAGAAAGAGTTGACCGCAGAGTTCCTGTGCAAAGCAATTATCTAGAACAGGGTCCCCAAACGGAATCAATGAAATTTTAAAGGGGTTAATAATGTTCAATGGGTTGACTGGGAGTCGATAGTCGAATATGCACGGACACTTTCAATTATTTCAAGAACTTTAAAGTATCCTGTATTAATAATTAATAATGGATAATTAATAATTAATTGTTTATTGATATAAACCTATGCAATGCAGTAAGGAAGTGATCATATGAAATAAAGGAAGAGGTACACAAAAATTATTTAATATGTTTCTTACATCTCTAACAAAGAACTGAAGAAGAAGAATGCAAAATTTCCTCAGAGGATATATTACACTCATATCCATAAATTACGGATAATGCCAGCTCCGGTAAATAAAAGTTCAGAAACAAAAAAACGTGACTTATTCATAAAGCCCATTTTACTAAACAAAAGATAAAGAGCAAAAAAGATCTTGTATGTATGATACCATTCATACAAACTACGATTTTTGCTTCAGGGAGCAATTACAAAAAATATCTCCCTTACAAAAACTTAACATTACATGACTGGTATTATGATTAATACATTATATATCCCCAAGACGACGAAATACAGTCCGTATAACTAGGCATGCTGAGTATCAAATTATCGAGCTGATCTTGAGGAAGATTACTGCATTCAGCAAGCACTCCTCTCCTCTTCCGTTACACATATAGGAGGTGCTTGACTGGCTGCAATTAGTAGGCCAAGCATGTCCCACACATGTTCTATCGGATTGAAGTAAGGTAAGAACGCTAAATTGAAAAGTAGTGTTTTATTTAACAAGCTATTCTATGTAGATATCTCATACACACAATGGCAATAATTCAAAATCACATAGGTGACAGATACTCTTGTAGTGTAATATAACGTCCATATAAATTTAAAAGACAGCACTTTAGACTTTTATAATGTCAAAATTGGAATTCAGCAAATGCATTGCAAATTCTCATCAAAATTTGAATTTTATTTATTTTAAAAATATTATCATACTATGCAATTGAAAGTTACGTATATAGTTTGTAGAAGATCAGAAATGTCAAATCCTACTCGAACGCTCGAATTTTAGAATGCAGTGGGATAGCATCACAAGCTTCTACTCCAGAAAATGCTTTCATGTCAAAAAAGCGTCAAAAATGTCTAGGAAAATACTTTCTTCTTTCTTTTTTGGTTATTATAAATTATCCACGTTTCCCTTTGTAATTTTGTTTTAATAGAAAAAGCATGCACGCGTAAACAGTTTAGTAGCTAAGTCAAAGTATGTACACCGTGAAAAGAAAAAAAACCGGACAGTTCTTTATCTCTCGTTCGACTGCGTCGATTGGCGAAATTCAAATTGCGTTTTTCATATCTCGAAGACGCGATTTAGGATATGTATTAGATTTATATATAACATTGTTCTAATATAGGTATTTTGACCCAAAATCCGACTTTCTCTGAAATGACATGCCACTTTTTTTCCATATTTCAATTCTACGACTCAAATTATGCCGAACTGCCAAATTTTGTAAAAATCGCACGAGTAGTTTTTAAAAATATGCCCTCAAAATTTTAGCTCCTCAATGTTTAATTCAATTTGGTATGTATTTATTAATATCTCTTTTCTTATGAAACTTATTTGATGCCTTTCTACACAGTTCAAAATTAAGGTTCATTTCAAATAAAATTTACTCATTTTTTATGATTTTATTTTTAAATTTGGATTTTTAAATAATTTTTATAAATTTTTCGAAAACAATTTTGAATTATAAACAACAAAAGTTTTACAGTCATCTTAAAGTATATGTATTTCTAAGCATACCAGCAAAAATTAAAGCTTTTTAAACAAAATTTACGAAGATATATGTGAATTTAAATATTGGCGCGTTTTGAAATTTGGCGTATTTGTTGAAAGTCATAATAGCGGAAATGTGGTTTACGCACTTTGTTAAAATTATTTGAAAGTAAGAACGATGTGACTTTTTTTCCGCTCATGCACAATGCAAAATGATAAGAACGATGACTTTTTTCTTCTCCTCTACAATGGAAGGGATAGGAAAATAGGTTGCCATGTGTTAAGAAATTTGCCAAGTCAATTATTCTTCGCGCAAACTGAAAAAAAAATTCGCCAAGTTAAATTTTTGAATTTCTCTGTAAATTTCGTACCAAATTTTACAAAATTTAATATTTAGCCATAGTTTGAGTCGTAGAATCGACATATGAAAGCAAAATTGGTATGTTACTTCAGAAAAAGACCCATTTTGTGTCAAATACCTATATTAGAACAATGCTATATATAAATCTAATATATATCCTAAGTCGCGGTTTTGAAACATGGAAAACGCAATTTGAATTTCGTCAATCGGTCCAGTAGAACGGGAGATATAGAACTGTCCCCTTTTTTTTGCGCAGTGTACCTTCGTAATAGTGAAACAATAGTGTTATTGTTTATTATGCAGTATTGAATATATTTACGTAGTACTTAATATATTACGCAATATTTGATATATAACGTATTACAATAGCGCAGTATTTAATATATTTATTAGCACATCGTAATATGTTGCCTAGCAGCGTAAACATGATACCAAACACAATATTTCTCAATACAACTTACTAGAGAGCCTTTGCTCAGGTTTCTTTTTAAAATATCCCAGAGTTACCAATGAAATATCACATTTTAGAGAAGACGTTATAATAGGGAACAAAAGAGCAGGAAAAAGAAAAAGAAAATCCAAACTTCTTAATATTAGAAGATCGTAGTAAAAGAGATCCAGAAAACTTCACAGCTTCTAACAATTGCAATTAAGAAACAAGGGCTGTAAAACGTCAAAGACAAAAATAAAATTAAAAATACAATAAATAATACAATAAAAAATTTTAAAATCTCTAAAAGTATGCTTTTGCGTAGTTTTTTAACACATCATATATATCTGTATGGCGATGTTTCAAAACTGAGAACCTTTGATTTCTTGTACGATGTTTTGTACGAATTTTTTAAATTGGTGGATTTTCCCGCCAACTTCCTCCCTCCGTCAGTGCAATCCCCGTCAGGGGTATGTTTTCCTCTGTTTCTTTCGCGATGATTTCACTGGATATGCCTCGCAGCTCCGTCATAAAATGAAACTATTTCTGGATTTTTTTTTAAATAAAACATAGCAGCTGTTAAAAGACCAAACCAAAACTAATTACAATACGCTCAGGATACAAAATTCGATTTAATTGCTTGTATGATCTTTAATATATATATTTAATGAACTAATAAACATGTTAGTTTTTCTTATTAAGTCATAAATATTTATTGTAAAACATTTAAATCTACATCACAAGGGCAAATTAGGAAATTGTTTTCTGCGAAACCTATTAAAAGAAGTTCAATGAATACATTAAATGATTCCAGCAATAATCATGAAAGCAAGAAAAAGCATTTTTATCTGCTTAGAAAATAATTAGCTTCTTATTTCGAAGTGCGGTCTTTTTTCCCTTTACTAGTTCCCTTGTTAATGTAATCAAAGAGTATTAACTAACCATGGACTGTAAAAAATCTAAGCCATTAACAGCAGTTGATTGATACATCTTAAAATAAGCGGCAAGCTTTTCAGATTTCGATGTCAAATTATTCTATAGATTTAAATGTAAATTTTGATTTTTTTAATTATATATTTCAATTTTAGAAACCAATTTTGAAGGGTTTTTAATATTATTGTTCTACAAATCAATCAATTATGAAATTCAATTATCTATTGTTTCAGGAAGAATTTTAAATGATTGGAGACTGAAGTTTACGTTTATAGTAGCCAAATCAGTTCAGAGTTTTGTTTAATTTACGAAAAAAAAATCGTAAATCTGTAGCCGGATGACTTTTTTAGATACTACTTCATAACGAAAATTTTACATTCTATGCTATGTGTTTGATAATTCGCAAAAGAAAAAAAATACATTTTTACGTAATAATATATTTTTTATAAAATCCTTTCTTATTTTAAATTTTCTCTGTCGTGTTTATTTATTTATTTATATTTTTTAAACATTTTTTCACTATTTTCTTCCTTTCTTCAATATCAGAATCTACATATATTGCGAATGCAATGAGTATAATTTACAGGATTTTTCTTATAAACAACTAGAGTACAAGATAATAAATGTAGTACAGAAATCAAATATTCTTCTTGATTCGATCACTTTTTAGTTCCTTTTAGAAAAAAAAAATAAACAAATTGCACAATCAAGTCAAAGTTTAATTTTTTTTATATGAAAAAGGGCATTTGAAGATTCTTCTTGCAAATTAATACAATTAGGAAATGCTATTAGTATGTTTATTTCACGATACAATCAGTAGTTACACTTCAAACTGCTAAGAACGTTAAACCCAACGCAATGCAAAGCGAATCTAAATGGAAAGCTAACTTGGATATATCTCAGTTCACGCGTAACTAACAACTCGTAACAACAAAATCAAGCAACTGAGAGTAGATGCTTTCT
Source organism: Stegodyphus mimosarum (assembly GCA_000611955.2). NCBI lineage: Eukaryota > Metazoa > Arthropoda > Arachnida > Araneae > Eresidae > Stegodyphus > Stegodyphus mimosarum. The sequence goes on along the minus strand of KK115033.1, from coordinate 681,939 downwards.
CCGGGCTTATGTTATTTTCAACCTGCCGGTATTTCTAGTACATTTTGCTTCTCGAAATTACTGGAAAGCAATATGAGGGTCGAATTACTGTTACAGCTAATACAATGATCAATTACATTCATTCAATTACAATACTTATTACGGTAATACAGAGGACCGAACCAAATTGTCGCCAAATGGTTGCAAGTTAGGAGACTTTTAACGATTCTTCACCAAATTTGGTGACACAATATGTCGCCAAAACTGTTGTCAGCTTGGCGATAGCTCGCCAAAATATCAAAATATCCATTTACTCAGTATTAAATCGCCTTAGCCTTGTATTCTGACTTTTACGGCATAGCTTCCCTCTTTAGATTTTTCGAATTACATTGCACAGGAAAACATAACAATTTCACATATTAATTGCTCTAAAATCATCTATCTTTGCACAAAATTCGTAACAATATAATACGCATATAATAATAATGAAATCCTTAACTATTTGATCTACTCACATATTTCAGACTGCGGAAGTACAAGCTTACAACAGCTATTAGATGTTATGCTGGAGTTCGGTTACAGATTTTTATTTCAATTTAGCTTCATATATATATGTGTGTATGTGTGTGTGTGTGCGTTTTTCACTATGGTTAAATAATTTTTTTTTGTATTTACTTTCTTTTAAACAGACATTGAATTTAAAATTTGATGTTTGCGAATGAAACCAACTGAAAAATCTTTCAACAGCTTTATTTAAAAACAAAGCACTGCAGATCCTCAAGCAGAAACTCAGAAATTACTTCTTGTGCCATAATAGCTACATATTTTCCTTTCACATGCGCATCTGGAGATTCAGAGCATAATAAACATTGCGCCAAAGAAAGTTACAATTGAAAACAGCATGTGACACATGCAATGTGTTACGCGGCTACTAATTTAAAAATTTTGGGATCTAGAGTTCAACTCATACGGCATTATCATTATTTTAAAATAATAATAAATACAATTTGAACTGAGTGTGTGAATCAGAAAAAAGGAAAAGGAGAGACAGAAAAGATAGATTAAATTAAAAATTTGCTTGGAAAAATTCAAAGCGGAGTTCTCTGTGATTCAAACAAAAAAGAATAAGTATGTGTTATGAATTATGGCATCCTCCATGCGCGTTCTTATGAGTAGAGATTAGTATATCATATTAACAGTTGATAGATTCATGATTCGATTTCGAGAGAAGCATGGTTTATTTTTAGACCTTTCTAGCATTAAAATATTTAATAGTATCTATAGAGATGCTCGAGCTAAAACAAGGTGTATGATAACACATCACCATCTGAATTTAGCTGTCTGGGTCTCAGTTTCCCAGTCGCCTTTAAATGATTGAGGGAATGTAAGGATGCAAGAAATTATGACATGATTTCTGCACTTACCGTTGGGACATAGTCAGGGACCGATTTACAAAACTGTTGGTCCTGTGCATAATCCGTCGTAGAAGATCCCTTTATTTTTTCTTGTAAAAGATATCACTGATGCCAATTGCATAAATTATTTCAAGAAATACACAAATGATTCAAGTAATTTAACCAAAAAACTTTATAAACGTTTTCTTCTTGTGGTTTCAATTGATAATGTGGTGTATAAATTTATAAACTCATTTTGGAGTAATCTAAGTACTTCTAACCAGAAAGATAAATTTTTGTCCAGGCTTTCATTACAATATCAAAAGATTAAACAGTTACAACCGATATAAGAATAACTGCAATTAAGTGTACTTTTAATTTCAAGTACGAAATAAGATTTAACAAGAGCAAATTCGTTTCTCCTTTTTGCACACATGAAATTCAAAATGTTAAAAGTTACCTTAGTATCCTCTACCATAGTACCTACTTCGGTAAGATTTCAGGAAAACATTATCTAATATTCAAAAAACAAAATATTTCAGAAAAATGAGAAATTCTGCTCACGACAGATACAGTCAGAAGAATCTCTTTAAAATCAGTCTCAGTTACCAGTTTTCCAACTTAGATTCTTACTCCTATTTAAAATTCATTAGATATTCTGTTTGAGTAGAGGAGACAGTAGAAATACAGAACAGATTTTAATATAAGCAAAAAACGTGTTGCTTAAAATAAATGCTAGAAAATAAAACATAATAACATTTTTAACTAAGGTCTTATTTTTTGTAGGGGGGAGTTAGATTGTTAGCTTAGATTAATTGATAAATTCAAAACACACAGGGTTTCGAATTGGAAATAAGGGGAAAAGAAATTGGAAGGAAATGGAAAAAAGAGGGGGGGAACTTAAGAGAAAGTGGAATTAAGGTGTAAAGAAATTAAAAGAAACTTGAAAAAAAAAGAGCACCTTAGGATTTCTTAATGCTTCTTATGTTATAAAACCTAGCAACGCAAAACTACGTATCATCTTATGTATTTTAAATATTATAGAAGGATTTGAAAGGCCTCTTGAAAGGGAAAATCCGGGACAAGTACCTGTTAGGCCCTGGGCGAAGTATTTAACACATTTACGTAGCAACTGGGAGATCTCTGGTTAAATTCTTGGGCTCAGCACAGTTGATATTTTACGTTTGTTTCCTTAAGAAGCCCAATAATTTGCATAAAGAATTTAATTTAAACCTATGTCTGCAAACACACTGAAATAAATCAGATAGAAATAGAGAAAGAAAAAATAAATTAATATGAAAATTTTTATTCTGTATTTAAAATAAAAACTTATCGCTCACGAATTTAAGATAAAATTATACAGAGGAAGAGAGATGTCACTAATTTTTAGTTGACTCTTTCTATATTTCTAGTTTGCGTATATGTACAGGGCTCTTGTTGCATAGTTAATGGTTCACTAAAAAACTTTATTTGTTAATGCTTTTCATTGCATATCTAGTATTCTGTATGTTAACTGTTCTCTTACTTCATTAGAGGATGACACAATTGAGTTCCTCTTTCAATAATAATAAAGTAATAAATCTTTCAAAGTAAGAATTCTTGTGCCATGACTGGAAGAATCATGTTGAAGTGTATTTAATCGCTTCGTGGAAGCATTTTATTGTGCGACCATTTGCTTCACAATTATAGTCAGTTTCATATTACCTATATCGCTTTTCCTTGTTAATATCCAGAATTAATTTCTAACTGTATTTAACAAAAGTACTATCAAACAATTTTCATTTGATTAAAAAAACTCTGCTTATATTTAAGAATTATTTCCTCTTACTAAGCTGCTATTGATAAGTATTCCATTTGTAGAATCTTTTCCTTTTGTTTCTTAATATCTGAATAAAAGGTTCATTGTTCTAAACTGGAGAGGGTTTCTATTAGTTTCAATCTATAAATAAAAGAACTTTTTCAGGATTATATGATTCGTATAATTATTATTTTCTCTCCCTTATATATTTTTCTTCAATCTTAATTTTATTTCAGTGATCAAACGATTTATTTATCTCTAAACGAAATCTATATCTAAATATATCTCTAAATCTTTGCTTAATTTTAATTATAGATGCTTCAAATTTGTTTTTCTTTTCGCATTTAGTAGTTACGTCATCAGCTGAAGTAATTTTGCCAGATACAATACAAAACGATTTCTGTGTCATTAATTATTATAGTTGTTTTGTTTTATTAATTCATTGAGCATTTTCAATAGCATTTCATTTCATGCTTATCAGTTTTAAATTATCCACGTATATTCCGTGTTTGAATCTATTCTAAATTGCACGTTAGATTAAAAAGGATAGATTATAAATAGATTTAAACAAACTATTTATAAATAGATTTATAAATAGATTGTTTGGCATCGTAGCTCTTAAATTTTCTAGAAAGCTTGCGATTAAACTAAGTATGGTTCAAGCACTTAGCTTTGTTTCCAATGCTGCGTTATTTTGTGGTGCATTCATATTAGGATGCATAAACTTTACTTTCAATTCTGAACCTACCATCTACAGGCGGTTAAAATGGCGAAAACTGGTAGTTTGATTCGGGTTTAAAGATGAGTTTGCTTCGTATATAACTTATATACAAGACAGTTTCCATTAAAATTACTTCACGAAGGCATTCCTTTACTTAAGCAGGTAGCCTTTCTTTGTTTTTCTGTAATCTAAATAACCCTATTCATATAATTTAATAAATTTCTATAATCTAAATAATAATAATAGTAATAATAATATGAATCCGTCTAATCTAAAAATAATATCAATTTTGCATTCAGTTAAAAGCAGTCTCAATGGTTTAAATGGTCTGCTATCTAAAATTCACATTAAGCAAATGCTTTCACACATATATAATGTTCTTTATAATTTCAAAAGTCTGTTCTCTTCATAGAAAACCTAAATAACTTTCATTGAATTACATAAATTCTCATTTATTGAACCACCATATAAAACTAAACATTAATTAAATATTAATCACTATCTCACCAAACATTATGTGAGTCAAATACGTTTAAATTATTTTTTTCTAATTTAAAAAAGAACTAGATCTAGTTTAAACTGTTCTTTTTTCTAACGCAACACTAGTTAACCTAGTTAACATTAAAAAAAAACGATAATGTAATTCATATTAAAAATTAGGTAGCAGAATTATTACTTAGAAGGCACTTTAACTATTTTATCTTCAAAAATCTGTAAACCAAAAACTGTAAGTTGCCCAATAAAAACAGTAAACATACCTTCTTATCTAGTATAAGAACTATTGATGTCCAAAAGAAGTTTCTGTAGGATAACAAATATAGATCACTAAATTATTGTAATACTTATCGAAATAAAACAGACATAAAAGTGATACTAGAACTATTAAATTTATCTGAGTAAAAATAAACGAAAACGAACATAATTTCAGAAGCAATTTTGCGCATTAAATTTCATATATAATTTTTAAAGAATATTGTTTGCCAGCTACAGTTATTAATTTATTAATAAAAATTTTGGTGTGAACACCACATGACTTCCTTGTACGTCCTATGAAATTGTACTTATTTTTTGCTGTACTTCATTTAAATATATTTTCTCGAATTTCATTAGATACATGTTTCTCATTGAATTAATTGAATTTTCATTTCGCAGCAAGGCAAAAGTACATAAAAACTCAAAGCATCTGCATTTAAATTTGCCACAGTTAATAATAGTTAATGTTTTCTTCAATTAACATTAGAGTTTCTCAGCGAAACGTGGTTAGCTCTTGATCTACTGGGCAAAAAGACATCAAAATCTGTGTACCAGCTTCCCTACTCTAGTGAGAATTTCATATGTAAACAAACGGTGGCGTCGTTAGGCTTAATGTGCCACTTAAACTTTTAAATTGTTGATAATTCTACAGCTATTGAAAGCAGATTAACTAATGGCATAAAAACCTTAGCAGAAACATACCAACAAGATTTCAATCACTTTTAAAGCAAAAAATCTGATGTGCACACCACGTGACTTCCTTCTATGTCCTATTAAATTATACGCATTTTTTGCAGCATTTCATTTAAACGCATTTCCTCGGATTTCATTAGAGATATATTTCTCATTCAATTAATTCAGTACTCACTTAGCGGCAGAGAAATAATAATAAAATTGTAAAACACAGAACATAAAATGCCAAATACAGTTAAAACTGTTAAAAAAGCAATTTTAATAATAAAAATTAGAGTTTCTACGTAAAAACAACCAATTCGGCCAGTGGGAAAGAAGGCAGATTTTTCGGTGCACAATCCCCATTGAAACGAAAAAGGGAGGTGCATTACTCATTTCACCTCCCCTTTCTCAAGACTTTGACTCCTTTTTCAAGAGGTTTTTAATTATTTCTTGTGAGTTTTTATTTAAGTCCTTTCACTAAAGTTTTATAATTTTACTTACGTTTTAAATTCTTTGGATTATGTCTCTTAATTTAATGGTAAAATTTTGATTTGAATTTTTCACTAAAGTATTTTATTATTTCACTTACGTTTTCAAGTCTATGAATAAAATTCCCTTTATTCAAGATTTTAATTTGAATTTACTTTATTTTTCCCTTGCTTTGGGGAGGTGGCCAGAATTTTTGGATGAGCCATTATAATTAAAATACATTGAAATGGTTCATCGGCTAATTATTGATACAGAAAAGCAAGGATTTTTGTGGAAGAGAGATTTCAATTGATTCCAATGTTCCTCCTCCTTATGAAATGGCGTTGAGATTGATTGAATTCCTCTTCTATTATGTTCTTTTCTCTTTAAATTTCAATTGATTTTTAAATCGGGGTATTGCTTGCTTGAAGAGGTTTGGTTTTAACATTTATTAAGTTATTTACTGCATTTATAGGATTATTGGAAATTTATTACTTATGAATTTCAATTTTTGCTTTTTGTGAAAAAAATTGGTTCAAAATTTCTTACTTTATGTCTTTACTGATATTTTTCAGTAGGTTAATGCGCGAAAATTCTTAACATGCTTATATTTTGTCGTTAAAATTGTTTTGTAATTATATATAAATGTATGCATATATTAAAAAATGATATAGTTTTCCCACTTGATTTTATCAAAACATATTTATTTTCATTGCAGAAAATGTTTTTGTTTTACTTTCTTACTTCTTATAAGTTATTTAATTTTCAAATATATATGCATACAGTCGTATTTCGTAATTTGTGCAACCCTTTTGTCAGTCTGCGAAAGTTTCACAAAACACCGAAAATGAAACTCTGCTAACAAGAAAATAGTAAGAGCTCAGGAATGTAGTCGTTAATAGATTTGCATTAAGGAAAAATATTAGTTATTTCCTTACCTTCTGAGATTGTTAGTATGGTTTTCCTACTCAAGAAATCAGGTTTAAAATCGGCATGTATTATCTCACCTTGGATAACTCTATTTTAATTGATAAACTTTTGAAACACCTGGCCCAATTTAAGCAAGGGTACTTGCATGTCATACCAAACAAGAAGAAACTTGAAATTTTGATATATAAAGTATAAGACGTAAATTCGGGATAAATAAAATGGCTGTTACTGCTGATCAAGATATTACATTTTCGCTTTTCTGCAGCTGAAGCCTTTTAAAAACATCTTCTTTCAATAAACTTAATTTCATGGACACAATTCACATTTCACAGAGGTTTTCGATTTCGTTTAATGATCCCAGTTCTAATCGTTTTTCTCACAGCTTTCAAGAATATTTTTTTTTCGTTTCTTTTATATTCTGATCAACAGGTACCGTTTAGTTAGGATAATCTCGAATTTCTGTTTTTCTGAATAAGACACATGTTCCTGTTTCCTCATTTTTACTTTCAATAGCTGCAGAACAGTTGAGGCTAAGATTCTACTTAACTTTCGAAACTAGAGTACTACAAATTTACTCACTTTATGTCCATTCCTATCGCTCTAGTTGCTTTAGCATTTAGCAATAGTAGACATTAGATATAACGATAGAAAGAACTCAAGTTTAGGAAAATTATATTTTGAATGCTTGAAGTAATTATGTTTCTTAAATTAGATGAATTAGTTGAAACGAATATTACAATCCAGATAAGGAAAAATTATATTTCAGTGAGGTGACTCTCCCATATTATAGCTCTAACTTAACCGTCATTTTAAAGCAGTAGACTTCTCTTCCGTGAGTTGTTAGAACTAATGACACTGTTCAATTTTCAATTACTTCTGGCTGAAATCTTGAGAGACAGCATTGAGAAATACTGAGGTAATGCAACTCAGTGCTGACTTTTCATTGATAGCTCAAAGCGAAGTTCTGAGTGTATCCTCCTCCACAATGGAAGTTTATTTGGTGCAGTTCCAATAAGCCATTGAGTATGTTTGAGTGAAGAATACGAAGGCATAAAGAGAGTCACTGATTACTTACAATATCCTGTGCTTCAATGGATCATTTGTATTGACTTTAAAATGGTCTGCATCCTCCTTGGCTAGCAATGCAGATATACCAGTTATCACTGTGTTTTGTATGTGTGGGACAGCATACCTCGTGAGAAGCATTGGATGGAGTCGAATTGGCTGCCAAGATCTGACCTGAAACCTGGTGACCCAAACATCTAAATCAGTGATTTGACTACATAAAGACCATTTTATTTCCACCTCTACACACAAACCTGGGTCTCATGAAGCAATTTTTAAAGCTTTGACAACTGAAGGAGGCTATTTCAAGTATCTCATTTCGACATTCCCTAGACTGCCATTTGAAAAGATAATCCACGGATTCGACAGCTCCTCAAAGATGAACATTTCATCGGAAGGAAGAATGATAGAACTTCAAATGAATTCTTGGTTGGCATGCAAAAACATTGACAAAGACATTCTTGGAAATATAAGAGCACAGAGTTACAGCGAAATTGTCCAGCAACTTCTGGAAAGCTGCAAAATGCTTGGTTGCAACATGAGCATCAAACTGCATTTCTTACACAGCCATCTTGATAACTGCGAAAAACATTTTGGTGCAGTCAGTGATGAGTAAGGAGCGATTCCATCGAGATTTGAAAGTCATGGGGGACACGGTACAAAGGTAGATGGGATGTACATATAATAGCTGACTATTGTTGGAGCATCAAGCGAGAATGTCCACAGATTAAACACTAAAGAAAAAGCCATAAGCAAACAATTTTACCTTAATTTGTATGTTTACTGTTCGATAAAATAGCTGTACTCTATGTATGAACAGAATTGAACTTGTAATAACTACATATAGACTTTGTATTAATAAAACTATTCTTTGTGAACAGTATATTGACACGTTTTCCTTTTATTTTTCTTTATATTGTATGACGTTAAAGATAAAGAGAGAGTATCCTTTAGCTTAAAATGCTGAGGTGATAGACAAGAACTGCGGTTAATTTTGAATTCAAACGGCAAAAGTTAGTCAAAAACAAGTGACAGGTCTAAGACAACGGAACTGTTGTTCCTTAGCGTCATTATTAAAGTACAACAATTTGAACTAAAAGCAGAATAGAAAATGAAGGTCAGGTTATTCTTTGTAACAGTTAATTACTTAATTTTAAGATATAGTCTCCGACAAAGAAAACTAAAGAAAAGAAAAGAATGAAATTAAAAGAAAAAGTACGCTGATGGAATAAAAACATCTAGGAAATAAGGAAAATTAAGGTGAAAGATACAAAAATACATCTTCATAGGTTAATCTTTAATGTTTGCTCCAGACAAAGTAGAGCGAAATGACTAGTCACAAATAAAGCAAATGTTTTAAAGGTATTTAGGAGTATTCTAACGGGCACAGAGTAACCACCTTACTGATATTTTAAATCACGAATTGTACTTTATAAAGCGCTTTTATACAGTTTAGCAAAACTATTTTGGCGACAGACAAATATGATACCGGCTCATATTTTAATATGCCAGTTTTCTACACCATTTAACATATAAGCTTGCTTTTATTATCATTTTATTCTATAAAACCATTTTGTTTAGTTTGACATTTTCATTTTCTAAACAAATAAATACATATATAATTTTCTCAAACATTACGCCAACTAATAATTTTGTATTACAAAATGTTTTATTTCCAAATGTTTCTCAATAATGATGCCATTTTAAAAAGGAAAAATATTAAATACTAAACCACTGTTCTTTAAAATGTATGCACTTTTCCTTCCTTTTTCCATGAACGACACATTAATAGAATGGCATTCTCATTCTAACCGCTATTTCTTTTCAAAGAACATAATTTTCCATTTCTAATGCATTTCTAGGTTAAATGTTTTGAAACACGTCCCATTTAATTACATAAAATGTTATAAAAGGCATACTGATACTTATACTTTCCCCGCGTTTACACCTCGATCGTTCTCTTAGTTTATGTTTGTATTTCATCAGTGTGACAGATGTGCAGTTTAAGAAAATTAAATTAAAGATCGAGAGCTATTATTCATGTTAGAATTAAATTGGAAAATTTAAATTAAATCAGTTAGAAATAAATAATACATATATATATGTGTGTGTAAAATATAAAATATGAAATGAAATTACTAAACTTAATTGGAATAAATTGGCAATAGAACTTCAAATTCATAAATTTCAACTAAACACATCCCCACTTCAAAATTATACTTTGCACCATTTTGCGTCACTCTGCCGCATAATACATCATTCTTCTCCTGCAATTTATGCACAATCGTTGCTCAGGATTATCGCAAAGACTTCCCGGCTATAAACTGGACCGAAGTGAGTACGCATTGCTTATTTTCACCTGCTGCTGCCTGAATAAATCACGGCAGTCGCTTCGATTTCTTTCTTTATTATCCGAAATGTAAACTGCGTATAGAGGCATTTTGGGGAGCGTTTAGCACCCCTAGTGTTCTACAATTTTAAACAAAGATGTATTTCTGAATAATTGTTCCTGTGAAAAAATAAAATAATATTTTATCCAGCAAGCTAGTTGGGATTTTCGCATCAGTCGTCATCTACCCAACGGTCTTCTCGTCCATGACTCAAAGGTGGATGTGTTTTCATCTCCCGCAAAAGTTACAACATCGTATATATATATATTATATGAGCATAAAATATGAAAAAATAAGACTTTTGCATTGAAATGTTAGCCATTTTATTATTCGCATTACTCTTCGAACAAAAAGCTAACAAAGTTAATTACATAGTTTGCAGTAACTATAATATTTCGCAGCAAAATCAACCACTATATACAACGTTGATTATCCAAATGAAGTAGAATCAGGCTGGATCAGTATGTTCGATTTGCATATAAAATAATTATTTCATTCAAATTACTTATTTCCAAATATTCAATTTATAACAAATCGAGCACATTATCTTATGCTCGATAGTTTCGGCCAAGTTCTGCATAATTTTTCAGGACTTTAAAAGAAAAATAACAGCAATAATAATTTTTACCTTAATTTTATGTAGAATTGTATCCTATATTTCAACATAAGTTTTCTGATTACAATAGTTTTAATTTATTTATTAACATTTAGCATTAAAGATACATTATAAAGTTGTTCTTGCCTAATTAGTAACCAAAAATATTCTCTGAACAATTTGCCGATGTTTGGGTTATATTTTTATTGTCTTGAAATTTACTTCCGTATTTCAAACGACTTTGTTCATTATTCATAGTTTTCTTACTTTATTTGAAACATCTGTGTTCACTAATACTTAACATAAGTAATTTTAAATTTAATTAAGCGTTTTATAACAGTATCATATTTATTGTTCTCAACACCAGACTAGCTTTTTGGCCTGTAGATGTTGTATGTTATTAATAAAACTATTTGCACTGTTCCGGATTTCAGTATTAATTTGCATTATTTATTTACTTTATACTTCAATGAAATTCAATAAAATTTAAACTGCTCTTTATAGTGTTTTCTATTTATGTATTCACCTTCCTCTTTCGTTTACTGTTTAACTACATTTAAATTTACGCAAGATGCCTTTCCCATTCAAACCTGTAGGATTTTAGTCTGCTGGACTTTTATCAGTCCAACAGACTAGATTCGTGTATTATTTTAATTTAAATTTATATTGATTTAATTTGTTTTTCTATTTAGGATTCATTTAATTTATTTATGCATTTGCCGATTCAGAAACAGTCTTTTTCCTTTTACGTTTTTCTTTACACCAGTTCAACGACGATCTGCTCAGTGAGACTGTCGTTTCTCAGTTTTCAGTTTGTATTCAATAGAACCAAGCAAATAAATTCAAAATTACTTAAATATATACTAACTAATATGCATGATTACTTTCTCTTCTGAATGAACATCTTACACGACTGCGTAGAATTGAAAGCCAAACACATCGTATACCGGTTTCTTGTAACCTTTTTCACATATGCTTACTACTGAATGAGAACAATGGTTTAACTCTTTGTCCTGTTGCGCCATGTTTTATTAGCCCAAGCGGCGTTAGCCCAGAAGGGCTATTAATTTCGTTTTCGCATTTTGCGTTGTTCACTGTGAAAATCGGCTAACTTTTGAACTTATTATCACCAAATATTAGGGCCCTGTATTACATTTAAAGAAATTAAATAATGCAGAATATGCATAAATGTATCTATGTTTCTCGCATTGTGATAAAACAATGGTACCTAGAGCCATCCAACTTTGAATGTTTCCACCAGAATATCTGGGAACCCAAATTTGGAACTTTGAATTTGTTCTATTATTTATTTCATATTTTGTAAACCGTTAACGCAACTTTGATTAACAAACTCAGCGATTTCAAAGCGAGCAATGGCAACACTGTACGAAAAAAACATTTTTTTCTCTCTACCTCGAGAGACTCTGTATCGGAAATTCTAAAGATATGCTCATTTTAAAATTATTTTGCGAAATTGCTGTTGAATTGAATTGTATGACTAAGTGCGAAGAACATGATATTTAATAAATAAAGGTAACACAGAAAACTTAAAAAAAACGCCCCCTTGGCCGTAATGTAAAATCTGACAGCTTTCAGATATTTAGTCCAAAGGGGCAATTTGCCCAGAAGGACTATTATTTCGTTTTGGCATTTTGCGTTGATTCACTAAAAGCGTTGTTTCACTTTTCAAATTGCTGCCGCCAAATATTATCACCCTGTATAATATTTAAAGAAATTAACTAATGAAGAATCTGCATAAATGTATGTATGTTTTTCGCATTGTGATAAAAGAGCGGTACCTAGAGCCATCTAATTTTGAGTAATGAACGTTTCCACCCGAATATGGGCATCTAGAAGCCCAAATTTGAAATTTGTGTTATTATCGATTTCATATTTTGTAGAACTTTAACGAATTTTTTATTAACGAACTTAAGAATTTCAAAGTGAACAATGGCAACGTTGTACACTAAAACATTTTTATCTCCAGCGCGTGAGACTGTGTATCGGAACTTCTAAAGATATGCTCATTTTAAAATTACTTTGTGATTTTACTCTTGAACTGAATTTTACGTTTAAGTGCGAAGAGCATGATATTCAATAAATAAAGGTAACATACAAAATGTTAAATAAAAGCCCCTTTAGACATAATTTAAAATCTGAAACCTTTCAGATTTTTTTCTGAGCTTCTACAGTTACAGTTAATATAAAAGTTCTAATCACGGCTGGTTGTGAAACAAATTCCAATCTAGTACCCTTTTTCTAAAGATTAATGTACTGTTCAATTCGTTTTAAACAGCAGACGATAAATCGTAAGTTCGTGAATAAAAAAACAAAGTAGTCGTTATCGGATTGGCAACAGAAGATATTCTATGATATTTTATGGAATGTAACTAGTTAAATTTTAAGACAGAATTTTATAAATCGGTAATATTTTTATATTTGGGAAAGTATAAAATAAAACTTTGTTAAGATTTTAAGTAAGGATAATTTCATTTGAAGAACCTCTGCGGATAGCAGAAAGAAATATCTCGACGTGGAAGAAATCTAACTAGTAGCATGTGAAGAAACAAAGTAAGACATGATTTCTTTTTCTGAATTATTCGATTGTTTATGTAAACAATGAAATATGTTTTTACGTAAAATCAATAAAATAAAAAAGGAATTTTTAAAATTTGTTGTGGAGGCATTTAAAATAAATGTCCTCATTCTTTCTGATTCTGAAGTAATTAATAATAAAAGAGCTTATTTTAAAACGCTCAGTTCGATTTTGTTGATTCTAAGGTAACTAATATGATAGAACATATTTTAAAATTTCTTTCCGTTGATTTTAAGATAAACTGATGCATAATAACGTATTGAAAAAGTAACTGATTTTCTAAACTGTAACAGATGGAGTGACTCATCCTTAAAATCGCGCATCTGCTTTTCGGTCACGTGATGCGTGATTCACAAAACTATAAACATTTCTTTTTTCTTACAGTCATGGGACTTAACGAACGTTAGTGGAGGATTTGGAAAGCTCAGATCGAGCTATGTAACTTAAAACGCTCTTACATTTTATTTCATTCTTATGTGTTAAATCATTAATAAATTAGTGTTCGTCGTACTTAATGGTCTTCATTATATATATTAAAGCCCCGAGATTACTCTATAATGAATAAGAATAAATATATATGTGTATGTGTTAAAAAATCTGGCGCCCAACGTAGGGCCGAAAATTCCCCATATGGATACTTCAGAACCAAAACTGATGATGACAGATAGCCGATGGATATATTAAAGATAAGTAAACTTTAATGTTTGATTATTTCTATCGGAACTAAAGGAAAAATAAAAATTGCGGTCGCCTTGACCTAATTTCGTTTTCACTGATCGTCCGGATCAAGCAAATACGAAGAATTCTAATTACAGTGACCTAATTTCGTTTTCGCTGATTATCCGAATCAGTTAAATATTCTGTTGAATTTGAATTGCTTTTAGATGAAGTGCGATCATCCTGATCATATTGTATGAGTTCTGTTGCACACCAGTTCCTTTAGTACCGAAAGAGTTTGAAATATTTAAAATTTTAAGTAATTTTGAAGTATTACTGAAAATTGAAGCATTTGAAATTTTAAGTAATTTTGAAGTATTGCTGAAAATTGAAGCATTTGATGTTTTAAGTAATTCTGAAGTATTGCTGAAATTTAAATGAAGAATTTAGTAGTAGCACCTACTACTTTGGCATATTCTTTAAAAAAAATAATATGTGCATGAATATTTCCTATAAAGTTCAAGTATTTTGTTCTATGCAAGTTTCGATATGAAGCATTGAAAATAAATGTCAAATATAGTAAATACGAAGTAAAGAATTCTTAGTTTTGTTTTGAAAATACAAAAGTATTGAAATATATGGTTGAAAGTTGCTATGTTTTGCATGAATTTAAATTACTGAAAGTGTTCTATAGCAGTTTATGTTCTGAGAATTGGTATTATATATGCTATTTCAAGCAATGAGCAGCAAGTAATGTAACATGAGTAATTACTTCATTTCATGTTTTGCTTTTGAATATGTATATTTGATGTGTATTAAATGCATTTAAAGTATTTTAAAACCTATATATGTTAGCATACTAAAAGTTATAGGTATACAGTTTGGGGAAATTTGTCCACTTTCATTTAAGCATGGCTTATTTAGCAAAAGGAAAGAAGCAGGATTTAATTGAATTAGCGGAAACACTAGGTGTAGTGATAGAGGAAAATTTTAGAATTCCTGAAATAAGTAATGCTATAATCACTAGTCCCACATATGACGCGGAATTTACAAAAGAATGTTTGAACCGCATCATAAACGATAGGAAAGAAATGGAAACAGCACAGCGTGCTGAGAGAGAGAAAGAAAATGAACGTTTGTTTGAGTTGGAGAAATTAAAATTACAATCTAGTATTACTGCTAGTAGTTTGGAGTCTCAAAAGGTATCTTCTTCTGCAAACGCAGAAATGCCTAAATTAGAATTGAACAAGTTAATTCCTAATTTTGATCCTAAAACTTCCGATATGAGTTTGTTTCTGGATTTGTTTGAGAGGCAATTAATCCTTCTGAAGGTACCAGTTTCAAAATGGGTCATCTATCTTGTTGGTCTTCTGCCAACTGATGTTGCAAAATTAATTGCAAAAGAATCTTCTGATGATGCTCAGGACTATCAGAAAATTAAACAAATTCTCTTAAAGCGCTTCAAATTGAGTGCTGAGAAATTTAGGATATTGTTTACCCAACATAAGAAAAATCCCGAAAACACCTGGAGAGACTTTTATTTTGATCTACAAAACTATTTTGATGGATGGCTTAAGGAATCAAAAGTCACGACGTTTGAGCAGTTAAAGAATTTGATACTCGCAGATCAGATTAAGAAGAAAGCCCCTCCAGATTATAAAGAACATTTTTTGGATAACTGGAGTGAATGGAACAACCCACTTCAGCTTGTTGACAAATTAGATATTTATGAAGAAGTTAGACATGTACGAAATAAAAACGTTAGTAAGGAGACCCCTAAGTTCCAACAACGAGATGGTCCCAAAAATTATGGAGGTGACCCTCATCCTACAAAGAAAGCCTCATCAAGAGGTAATGTAAAAAATTATGATCAACCACCTGTTAGTTGCTATGGATGTGGGAAGTCAGGCTTTATTAAGGCTAAATGCCCCGTCTGCTCCCCTCCTTCTAAGAAAGCAGAAGCTGATTTTAAAACTATACACCTTCGGACATTCTCTGTCGAGGAACACCAGACGACTCTTTTGAAAGTAAAAATAAATGGGTTAACCGGAATTGTGTGTGCTGACACTGGAGCCAGTCACACTATAGCGGGAGAAACATTGTATCGTCTTTTGAGAGAAAGAGGAACAGAATTCATTAAAACTAGTACGAATGTTACCCTCGCCGATGGTCTACAGAAGGAAACAGAAGTTTATAAGACCCAAGTAGATATAGAAATTGAAGGACGATCTTTCCCCATAACTTTATTTGCGATACCTGCAGCAAAAGATAATAGAACGCTTTTAGGAACTGAGTTTCTGCGTAGCGCTGGAATTGTTTTAGACCTTCCAAATAATAGATGGTATTTCCATGACAACCCTAAACAGAAATTTAGCTTTAGTGATGACATTTTCAAACCCTCTCAGCATTCAGACTATAAGGCGAAATTTAGCAAGTTTCTGTCAAGAGAAAGGGAAGAGAAATATCTACTCAGTTCAGGTACCTTTCAAACAGGGGAAGAACATACTCCCAAAGTCCAACATTTAGATAAAACCAGTAGAAAGTCCCCTGTCACAATTCCAAGAAATAGTATATCTCCACCAGAGAAAGAAGTGGTGAGAAGGGTCATGAATTCCAATGAATATTATAATTGTGGAAGAACTGGTGACTTTGCTCAAGAATCCAAAAGGTATATTGCCCGAAATTGTAAAAAGGACATGAAAACGTGTTACATATGTGGAAAACGTGGACATATATCCAGAGACTGTGAACAAGATGAACGTAAATATTATGGCTGTACTAAAATAGGCCATAGCTCCCGTGCCCGCTCCAAAGATAACTTTGTTGGGGATATGTGGTTCGGACCATTTAGTCAACGTAAAGAACAGCGCGCAAGATTTGCATTAAACTTTGCTACCAATGATCCTTTTTCTTCCATAGGTGACTACCATGTATCTGCCCTGCGGCCATGGGAAGGGCAAAACTATCCTTTACACCTCATACGAGGAAGAGGTCGAACCAGAACAGTCCCTGAGTCCGATGGACAATCTGCCCTTGCGAGAAAGCATCCGCCAAGAGCAAGCCGTATGTTGAGGACAACTTATACGGCTTGAGGGGAAGGATGTAACAGATGGAGTGACTCATCCTTAAAATCGCGCATCTGCTTTTCGGTCACGTGATGCGTGATTCACAAAACTATAAACATTTCTTTTTTCTTACAGTCATGGGACTTAACGAACGTTAGTGGAGGATTTGGAAAGCTCAGAGCGAGCTATGTAACTTAAAACGCTCTTACATTTTATTTCATTCTTATGTGTTAAATCATTAATAAATTAGTGTTCGTCGTGCTTAATGGTCTTCATTATATATATTAAAGCCCCGAGATTACTCTATAATGAATAAGAATAAATATATATGTGTATGTGTTAAAAAACTAATTTTAAGGATGGCAGTTGAAGAAAGATATTTAGCTGAAAAAAAATAGGAGAATGTAGGTCTGAGCTTTTGGAAATGACATTCTGAATAAAATTTATTATCGAGCTACAAATCGAATTAACAAATTTTAATATATTCAAGATACATGGAATAATCCATGACGGCTGGTGGCTGGAAATGAAAGGTAAGAAAACATTAAATGATATTAATAGTAAAATATACCTTAAAATGTTAATTGATTTCTTCGTTTGATCAAAATTGCCTCTGGATCAACCACTTGGGAGGGATGCTTCGCGGTGAAATTTCTAAGGGAATCTGATTTATTTGTATTAAATTTTTCACACGGGAATTTCATGGAACCAATCCCATCTGAACCCAGAACAAGCTACCAGTAACAGTGGCCTTGCGGTATCAGTCACAAGAGATTACAAGCACTAACGGAAAAAAGTTTTTGATTTTTCATTGACGGACACTAGCCTTATAGGCCACTACTAAAGCAAGAAGCGGCGGTCATTTTATTAGGGAGGCACCTAATAGGTGGGCTAATTTTGTCTTCTATGAAGGAACAGACAATTTACATTCAGGCCTTCTCTAGGATTTGAAGACAGGGCCTTCGATATATGGCAGTCCGTGTCACTAGCCACTTTCCCGTCTGGGCAACTTAACGGAAAAGCCTAAAACGCAAAAATTAGTGTTTAGATGCTAGTAATAAATTTCAAAAGCAGGAAATCTCTTGGAGTTCCCGTTTATTTAAATACAACAAAACACGTAAAACAAATTTTTTTCACATCCCTCAATGCTACCGTACAATGCCTCCTTTAAATTTAAAAAAAAAATCTACTCCTAAACTCTGCTGCTCGATGTTTCCGCAAATTCTAAACCTTTTGCCTCTAAATTCTGCCATTCGATACTACTGTACAGATTTCATCGGCTGTGGCGCCAGCCCTGCAGTTAAATCATAAATTTTAACCCTGCATCAAAATTAAAGGATAATGAGAAAAAATATGCTCACTTAAGTTGATGTTGCAACAAAATCCCAATGCTGTACTTAATAAAATTCTTGCGATTTGTCGCTGCATTAAAACCGAATGCTAAAAATCAAAATGATAGTTTTTCCCTCTTCTGTTTTATTACAGTTTTAAACTTTACGTAGTATTTCTGTAAAATAGTTAAACATATATTTTTATTTTTTTTTTTATTTTTTTTATTTATCTATTTTAAGTATGACCGTCTAGGGTTAGTTACATAGTAGTATAATGTTGTTGATTCTGAATTATTATTATTATTGTTATTATTATTATCAGTTTCTGCATTTTATAAATTTCTTTCCATAATACTTTTCATTAATTTTATTACTATAAGCTACTGTACTATCAACTCTTTATTAATTTTATTACTATAAACTACTGTACTAAAATAATTCCTGTACGCATTCAGATTCTAAATTTCAGACTGAATTAAAATTAATATTATCATATTTAGTTAACTAATTAAATAGCTTATATATCTATCTATATAAATAGCTATGCATCTGAAATGATATAAACGTCGCATATTTCATCAGAACGTTTTAGTTTTAAAAACATTTTAACTACAATTCCACAATATAAAGCAATTAAATCTGTTAAAGATAATTTAAGAATACGGTTTAGCTCCAAGACACGAATTTGAAAATTTCGTGCACATATTTGGGGGAATATTTTTAACGTTGCCAGTTAATGCTGCAGTGGTGCAATAAATTTCGATCAGTTTAAAAATAATAATACACTCTTTTGCAAAAATATCGAAGCACCATGAAGGAAGTGGTTGCTTTTGATGAAATTTAATATGTCTATAGCTCATACACAGATAATAAAATGATTAAAAAATCAAGGTCATATTACAAGTTCACGGCTCACAAACACCCATTGAGTGTTCGAATTAGTAGTTGGTCTAACCGCCCCTTGTGGCAATGCGCTTGAATTCGTCGAGGTAAGGAGTGGCAGAGGTTCCTAATGTCATCCTGCGACACATTCTGCAAGTCATTCATCAGTTGTCGCTCCAGATCTGCGATATTTTGTAGTGCCCGAATCTGGCGGTCTATCATGTCCCAGATATGCAGGTCTGGTGACCTTGCTGGCCAACAAAGAGTATCATCTGCTCGGAGAGAGTCCAGAGGTATGCGAACAGTATGTGGCCTGGCATTAATCTTGTTGGAAAATGGCCCCAGGATGGCGTTCCATGAAGGGTAATGCAACCGGCTGCAGGATGGTATCAACATATCGTTGAGCTGTTAAAGATGTACGGAAAATGACTAAAGATGACCTGCTGTCATAAGAAATAGCCCCCCGCACCATTTCACCAGGGGTTATGGCTGTATGCCTTTATAAAACAAAGGCTGATTGGGACCGCTGGCCCCGTCCTCTCCAGACACGAGCACGGTGGCCGTCTGCTTCAAGAGCGAAGCGGGATTCATCGCTGAACACTATACGATGCCAGTCTGATGGCAGCCATGATGATTGGTTGCGACACCACTCCAGACGACTCGGCCGATGTTGTGGGGTCAAAGGCAAACGTCTTAAAAGGTTCTGTGAGCGTAACCCCACCTCAGACAAGCGCCGTGAGATGGTGAACGGTACCACGGGGGGGTATAGACGTGGCTGTAATGCGTTGAATAGTCGACAATGATACCGTTGGGGAGGTTCAGGCTTGGCGAACAATCACCCTATCTTGCCTTGCATTTGTGTTCCTTGGCTTTCCAGAGCCTTTATTTCGTCTGCAATTTCCTTGTAGCAACCATTGCTGCCGACATCTTTGCACAGTAGGGTTTGTACGTTGCAGGCGGCGGCCTATTGCTCAGTATGACCACTCATCTTCACGCAACCCTACAATGCGATCCCGTTTGAAGTCATTTAGATGTCTGTAAGGTCTTCGATATCGTCGTAATGGTATCTTTAGTTGCTTCTTTACGGAATTACAATGGCAGCAACAAAAGAAGATAAATTTTCCGCCTCTGTTACTGGTTTTATACTATGCGAACTGCTCACTAGAAACGCGCGCTATGATCGCAATTCCTGTTCATTTGCCTTGAAACTTTGATCATTTGCATGTTCGATCAAGATGTGTTTGCATACCAAATTTCGTCACGATCGCAGATGTCCTTCTTGGTGCTTCGATTTTTTTTTTCAAAACAATGTATAACCTTGGCTGAAAAAAACTGTCAAACTGTCAAACACGGATATTTACTTTACAAAACATTAATTGAGCAATCAAATAATTTTTCTTTTTTAAATACTGAAGATTTGGCTTCAATAAATCATATATTAAATTATAATACTTGTCTTCAAATTAACTGAAACATATTTCTGTATTAACTGCGCCAAAATTTATACTATTCAAAACTATTATTTTGGCTGATTATCGAAAACGGAATTCCTATTCATTTTCCTTTTAAAACTATAAGCATTTTTTGCCTTTGTTTTGTGGATATAAAGAACTACAATCGAAACTGCTACAAAAGTTAGGTATTATTATCTGAAACATCTATCAAATTTAAAAATATAGATGTATAGTTGATTTATGTTTTGTATAAGGGTGAATTTACCCTCTTGCCTCAGGTGAAAAAATAATTTGGCACGTTTCTGCTAAATGCTTTAAAAACATTATAGCCCCTGAGACAATGTAAGAACAATGTAGATGTGAATTTTCGAAATAAGATATTGAGATTTCTTTCTCCCATAATGGACATTTCATGTGGGAGAGAGAGAAAACTGCTGACCAAATGTTTTAATAGAAATTAATCATTTTCAGATAAAACGCTAAAACAAATAAAAGAATTTAAAAGTACAAAACTCAAAACGATAAATCTACGAGTTAGAAGAAATTTGAAGCGCACAGAATGTTGCAAAGGGAGGGTGATAATAAACTTAATTTTTAAAATACAGTTAATTCGAGTCTTTGTTCTGGAAGAAGAAGGATATGGTTTGAAAGAAACCTATTTCAACGACAACAGTCATCTGCGGTTCTTCCAATAAATTTGGTCAATTATTATTTCCGCGTTTATGATGTACTGTTCTTAGACTAAGTTGTAGCATTCATTATTTTAACTAACCAAGTTATTTTTAGTTTGAACTTGCCTATCGATATCTCAAAGTTTCAGTTGCTGCCCGAATTTAGCGCGAGCGAGATATTTATGCAAATCGCATATATCTGATAGCAGTTTAAAAGGCAGGAGTTAACGAGGAAAGGAGACAGAGTTTTGGATTTATCGCCGTAAGGCTGTGCGCGCAAAGATTTCCTCTGTCTACTGAAAGTTCGCCTTCATAGGCAATTGCAATTACTAGTTCTTACTCGTGAATTTCGCATTATTGCATTTCACTGAGAGTTAGGCTTCCTTCGCCGTCCTACTTAAGGTTAAGCTTAGGTATTTGAATTGTTAACACACTTTATTTCATATTATTTTAGTTCAGCCCAAGTAGTGGCTTACTCTCAAGTTGGAGAGTTGTAATTATTTAAATTAAAGGGTCCTTTAAACCCTCCTTCTGACTTTGTAGTTCTTCAACACTAAAAGACATAGCCTAGATTTGCTCACTGTCCTCCACATAGGGTTTTACAGCGTATGTTTAGCAAGAAGATTAAGAGATTACAGGTGAAACGCTATAAAGTTATGTGGCATTAAACATGGAATATACATTACATTCCTTTCGTTTGGACTTGTCAACATGGGTGTGAATAATCATGTATGCAGATAATTTGGTTCGTAGAGTTCCATGGATTATTCGTCACAGAATCTAAATGTGAAACATTTATTGCGAAAGGAAACAAAATTGAAGCAATAAATGCAGAAGAAATATACAAAACCAGTTTACTAAATTTTTCAAAATATTTATGAATCGAAAGAACAGAAGTCGAAGAAAGAGAAAAAGAAATCAAAATACGTTAATTTTGCAATAAAGACGAAAATGCAAAATTAACCAAACTGATGAAGACGAATGACATTGATTTAATAACTTCTCACTAGTTTAAATTTGCATACGTAAACAGTATGAAGTAGACTTTAGTAAGCAGAACGTTGTTGCAATAGAAGCTACGAAAGTTGAAATGGTTGGGAAAAACTACTACAAAGTTTCAAATGATTGGCTCGAAAGTTTTCTAGTTAGGTATCACGAATATATTCGAGATGAAATTAAATCAGTAGATGCTCTGTTGGAGATGGAATGAATTGAAAACTTGAAAATTTATTTATAAAATTTTAATTCTAAAGACAGTTACAATTCGAATGCCACCAGCCCCTTTTTCAGAATATACTTGAAAAATAAAAATGCTTGATATAAGAAACAAATGCTTTGGATGACGGATTTCAAAAGTAAGAATTCCTACCATAAGAACGCACAACACCAAGGTACATAGTTCCTTACTTTAGCATCCTTAAAGTTGCTATATAGCTCTTCATAATCCTGTCTCTTCTGCATGAAATCGCAACCTTGTTCAACATAAATATTAAAAGGGCTACAGATAGTGATTTTTGGAAAACCACTCATTGCAGAGAGACAAAAAAAACAAAGTATATCAAGAGTACATATCCTAGTAAATTTGCAGTGGCAAGACAAATTGAAATGACTAACTAAGTTTGACACAGAAATGTCAAAAAGCAAACAAAAGGATTTATAATTCCTTATATCCCGTTGTTGTTATATTCCATGCAATTGCAGTTAAAACGCAAAACATAAAAACAGTCTTTAATAATAATATTTTCTAATAATATTTTCCTGCCAAAACGATGCAGCAGTCTTTAGGTCAGGAAAGCATTTAAGATTTAAAATGAAGAATAAAAGGTTGCTGTTATAGCGTATTTTGTGAAAAGCGTCTACCTTTCCGGAAAATTAAAAATCAAAGACTTGTTGATTTTTGACGTTTATGCGGAATTATAAAAGCGTGCAGAAATATTTTCAGAAAGGGAGATTTTTCAGAAAGAATTTAATAATAATCAGTGTTGATAATAACAAAAACAATCATACTAACGAAAATTTATTCGCTAGTATTTTTTAAATATATCTTATTATTCTTTCTTTATTTTAAACATTTAATTGCGTATTAAATTTAAAGAGTACGTTGAAGTTAATAAAAATTGCATATGGAAGATTAGTGTTTAGAAATTAACTTTAAACAGAAAAAACAAATACGGCGAAGGGAAAAAACTCGGCTATTCTACGGTTTGGAACAAACGTTCAGGATATGCAAATAAACTTCCGAAAATAAGATCAAGTATGAACTGAACTAGTATGATTTTCATTTCTGGATACATTCTGCTTCCCATGTCAATAAGATGGATGCGAACTTTTTAATTGCAGCTCCACCTTCAGTGTTCAAATAACAAAGAAATGTAACGAAAAAAATGACTTTGCAACAATTCTGTGGCGTAATAACAGTTGATTTCTTTTACTTTATTTGGCATGTCATCTCTAATTATTCCAGTAGAAACTTGCATTCAAGACACCCCCTCATGATGAACTAAGGTTAATCAGTGCCAGTGACCTACAATTAGGTAAGAACAGGCGGAGTTCTCCCATGCTTAAAGACGCTGATTTTATTCTTGAACTTCAGTTGATCTAAAACCTTATTTCCGAAATATGTTTTTTTTAATCCCAAAATTTAGTTTGTATTATAATACATGCAGTTCAGCAATCGTCACATTTCTAAAACTGGGGAGAGGTGAAAGAATCTAATTTTCTCATTTAAATAGATATGATGATGTTATACAATAAAAGCAAGAATTACATGCCACCAAAAATGGAGTTTCGTATAACGTTGATTTCAACTAAAATAGTATGCTTTAACGAAATGCAAGAGACATAATTAGTAGAGTCTGAAATAAAGCTTTGAATATTTTTTTCTTTCATCTGTTCTAAGCTTTCAACTGGAAAGGGTTCATGTATATTTATTTTGAAACGATAAATCTTTTAATTTCTTAATATGGAATGAGTTTTCTCATTTGACTCGCCAGTTTAAAGAAAGGATCAAGAGCTAATAATTCGAAAAGTAGTTTTTGCTTGTAACACAATGTTCTGTTTTTAATGCACGTGTTGGTTGAAGAATACGAATAAAATAAATCCCTCTTCAATTTAAACCGTTCATTCAACCTACTTTCGCCTTTTTTTAAAGTTCAAATTTAGATTTGTTCAAATTGGCAATTCACTTAAAGTCAACGCTCAGACAAAGTTAAACTAAAAAAGAAAACTAGAAAGCAGAATAAGTCAAAAAAGCTTTGTAAAATTAGTTACAGTAAGAGAAATTGACACTATAATGACTTACAATTTTTAAATGAAAAAGTTAAAAAAGTCTCAAAGGGTTCAGATTTTAACAATTGTTTTTGAACCAAAAACGGCTCTTTTACAGAGCCCTTTTTGGTTCAAAAACAATTGTTAAAGTCTGAGCTGAAATGGTTTATAAGTAGGGATTATCGATAGAGATGGCTCACGTGGAACAGCGAAGTATTTTACAGGATACGAAATAAATATACGTTTAGACTAACATGGGAAATTATATATCATCTGTGTATTTAAAAATACGTAATGTAATTTTACAAAAATGTGTTGAATTATATTATTATATAATTAATTATTATATAATTATATATACAAAAATGTGTATTTAATTATATTATTTATCATGAATTAAATGCATTTTTGCTTAAATCAATCAGATTAAAAAGTTACAGAAATAGTATTTTAAGGTATGCATCTATTTCTTTTAAATAGTTTAGTTTTAAAGAGTAATATATTATGTTTTTACGCATGACTCAATGACATGGGAAACAACACAAAATCTCGTTTCGAGACTTTAAAGCCGTTTCTAGTTTAAAAAATATAAGGAAATCATATTATCGCATATGATAAATATCGCACAATTATTAAGAGATTACTTTAAAATTAATCATTTGAGGCATATTTTTATTTCGGTTAAAAATTATTTTCTGTACTCTATAAATAACAAATATTTTTATACTTTTAATATATGCTCATTTTTTTCACATAAGAGTACAAGACAGACAAAAGATTACAGTTTTCTGAGAACTTGGTTTTACATCTTGAATTCTGCGTCTTATACTGCTGGCCACCCAAATTGCAACACTAAGAAAGACAAGAGATATCACAGCAAAATTTATTTAGTAGATAACATGTTGACCAAGTATCAAATGATTAAATTTATAGACTTCTGTGAAATGTGGTTCCTTCTAGAATCAGTAGCCAGTAGCGATCCGTCACTGCCATGCGCACTTGATGTGACTGAGCGATCCGTCACTGCCATGCGCACAATGTTCCTGTCAACACGTGAAGTGGTGCATTGAGGTGGATGCGATCGAACACGTCGGTCCGTCGTACCCTCCTTATCCAACGGTCACATATACGCAATACAGTTGCTTGGTTTCATCCAACACGACTACCGATTTCCCTGAAAGATAATCCACACTCTAGGTAGGCCACTAACCTTCCTCTATCGAATTCGGATACTTGATCAAACGATGATCGCTGTTTACTACGAGGCATAATTGATCTTTTTTTGAAATAACCACAGGAAAAACACAATCGTCGAACTTGAAATCGTCGAAAATTCCAAGCCTTAAATAGCGCTTGAAGTAGCGCCACAGGCGCGCGTGATGTGCATCTGCGCTGAAATTCTAATCATTTGCATATCTCACCTCCGCTAATGTATGTTGTAAATTTCATGTTATTTGCATGCTTCCTTCAGGATGTTTCATTTACGGTGGCCAGCAGTGTATATTCTATTATTCTGAATTCTGCTGCCTTTAAATGTCCTTGGAAATATAGCGCTGCCGCAGACCATAACATTCATTTATCAAATAAACAAAGTTAACAATAAATAATTATTTATTGGTAATTAACATTTAATTATACGAATATGAAATAATTTACCAACCTGAATTTCCGCTACTTGTGTCCACCAATACCAAATAGTTGTTTAATTTATGAAGAAAACGTTAGAAAATGCTATCAACTTAAACTTAGCGTCTTGGATGGTTTCTAATGAAAGCTGGCAAGTATTCATAGAAAAAACTGCGAATCCGCTCATGCAACCAGCTTGTTCGTCGGGAATGAAAAATTTAAATTGCTGAACTTGCAAGGCAAACAAATAGGTTCACTTGTTAACGTCTTTTGGGCGCGCCCTCCTGTAAAGCACAAATTGAAGAAAATAGCACTGCAAAAATGGAACTACGGACTAGAAGGGAAGAGAACACATATTTCTTTCAAAATATTAGAGAAACTAACAAGTTGCATCCCGTTTCTTATCCACTAAGTAACATGTCATGGCCGCTTTCCCACGTATTTTTTCGAAAGAAATATTTGTTTTTCTAACATTTGCATATATGGAAGTGAGGAGGCCCGGGCCACAACGTCTTCTAGTGGCCAAGGAATTGCGTCTGAAACACCCTCAACCCTGACTGGATATTTAAAAAACATAATATTAAAACTCACTCCTTAATCAATACCATGAATTAACTAGCAAATGTTACAGACTTTTATCAAGTAACATAAACGAACATTAAACTGATATTACTAATCGTATCGTTGACCTGCTACCTGTTTTCAAATGAAATATGGTTTTAGAACTGTGTTTATTACTGTATTTTATTTTATTTATTATTAACTGCATTAAGAACGTGATATTTATTCAAAAATATTGGTATTAGAAGAGTATTTAGGACTATAGTTAGGATTACATTTAAAGCTATATTGTTTTAGGACTAAAATTTGTTTTACTCTATAGGTAAGAGAGAATAAATTTGATCAATATACCAAATAATTTTGTAGCAAGATAAGTAATATTGTACCAATTCACCTGGTTGAGGGTTCAACTGCGAATGCTCACAGTAGCCTCTGAGTAGCTGTGTTCAAGATCGTTAATGGGTAGAGGTGTTACCTTGTGGGTAACTGGAGACGGACTTTTATAATTTTTTTTTTCACTTTTATTCATTACATGCTCGCCATTGCACGGAAAGGGAAGGATATCCCATGGACGTCATTTTAAGAGAAACTGTCCCGTAACCACGATGCACATGGTAAAATACCACGAAAACTTCCATGCAGCCAACCCGTCCGCCGAGCCTTGAAACTCAGACCGAACTACCAATGTTCATTGGATTGACTGTCCCTTCTTACACTTCTGCCTCTACTATCTATAATTCAGCTATCGTATCCACTCAGCACCCATTGGGCTCGCTTATATCCTAATTTAGTAATAATTATTGCTTATCTACAGTTTCAAGTTTGTAGAGTCATTAGGTTTTTTTTATGAAGCAGAAGGCATGAAAAACGAGCAACGCTTTCGCCGGGACTCGAACCTTGGCCTCTCGAATACGCGCCGAGTGTGTTACCATTACACGGCGAAGGCATTGAGAAAGAAGTGAGAAAATACCTTATATACTCCCCCTTTTTAAAGGGCGACTGGGGCTGAGGGTATCCACTCATCAAATCTTGGTGGTGAAGAATCATCATCCACCACCTTTTAGTTCCGGCTCCTCTGTAGAGGCATTATTATTTTTTTGTTATTGTTTAAGCAGAAGACACGAAAAATGAGCAACGCCCTCCCCGGGACTCGAGTCCTGGACTTCTCGAACGCACGCTGAGTGTGCTACTGTTACATACTGAAGGCATGCTGAAAAGAGAGAGAAAATACTCGTACCTTATAAGTTTTCTACGCTGAAAACACTTAAGAAACTGCATTTAATTTTTATTTCCTGTTCCGTAAAATTTCACAACATATACAGAATTATATTGTGAAATGTAATAATGCCACAATCGCAGTTATAGTAAAATAAAATACTTAGACTTTTATTTAAGAACAGTAATGTTGAACATTTTAAGGTATTCTATGAGATTTCCGAAACTATTAATATATTTAGATTTATGTATATTAAGTAATATTGAAAATTAAGTGATTATGCTTTTAATTCTGTAGTATCTATCATATTAGTAACATAGGTCTTAAAAATGAATTTCTTTAAAGATGATTCAAGTCCGCTGCAGAGAGAAAGGTAAACTTAGAATAAATGTAACATCTTAGGAAAATAGATTATGCCTTGATCGAGTATTGAAATTTGGATTTTCGGATTGTTGGTTGATTGTGTACTTACTACACACATAAGAGTATATGACGGGTGTAATTTTTGCAACTTTTTATCAGTTAAAGAAACTTGAAGGAAAACCGAAATAATCCAGGAGAATGGTTTTAATGTGGTGATGAATTATTATGTAATCCATTGTCTGGCCAACTGAGCGGAAGATGAACTTGAAGAGAGATACAGTAGGAAAATAAACCGTAACTTTCATTGGATTCAAAGTCGGAATCTTCCACTTCAAAAAAGGATGTATAATTCTTTGTAGCAAAGTAATACAATGTGCACTAAAATGCTATCAAACGCTTTCTGTTACATACTATGAAGACGAAAGCTCACTCTTCGCAGTATGTAAGGTTTTTTTTCCCTCTTTGAATCATACCTTCATGGCGTAATTGGAAAACACATCTGGTTAGTAGTCAGAAGGTCTAAAGTTGGAGTCCCAGCAAAACCACAGCGTATTTTTTATGTTTCTTGTTCCTAAATACCTAATGACTGTATACTGGCGCCTGATGTGAAAGACAGTGGGCATTAATTCATCACCACCAGTACTTGGCGATTGGGACTTCTTCTCTCCAGCCACCATTTAAGGGGGAAGAGAATGTGAGGATTTTCCCCTCTCTTCTGCGTGCCTTTTAGTGTAGTTTGCAAATACATATTGAAAGCCAAAGAATAAAAAATCTTAAATAATTTTATGTATGAGATCCTAGCGTTATAAAATACCATTAGAGGGGCATAATCATTTGCCTGCATTAAAAACAAAAGTAATAGCTACAATAAAAACATAATATGAACAACAGGTTTTCTTAGATGTGCTAACATCTTTTCCACCCTTCTTCCGGAATAAGAATGTAAGAATGGTTTTATGTATATTATCAGGTTGTACAGTCATTAGTTTTTTTCCCTGAAGCAGGAGATGTGAAAAATTTGCAATGCCCTCCTCAGGACTCGAACCTTAGACTTCTCGAATACGCTTCTAATTACCCGATGAAGACATACGGAAAGGAGAGAGAAAATACCTTATATAGTAATAGTGCTATTTATTTCCATTTGTTACCATTTTCTTACGCCTTTTAGAAACAAAAATATTCTCTTCCAAATTCTTTTATTAACACCTCTGTAGTTTTAGCACTGGACCATCATTAAATCAATACTATAGCTATCAGGCTATAAAAAGTGCTAAAAATATGCTTTACAATACTTTTCAACTCAGCAAACATAAGAGTTTGACTTAACAATAACGCAATAATGTTAAGTAGAAATCTATATAACTGCCTAAAACGAGTTCATTAACCCATACGAATGTATAATAGAGAAAACCGAACATTCTCTTTTATTTCAATACCTTCATTCATGCGTGAAATAAACCTTTTATCAGTCTTTAAAGTGAAATGATAAAGAAAGAAATGGAAAATCTAATAAAATCGAAACCAACGCGCTGAAATGTTTGCAAACTCTAAATCAGGTCTGTTTTCTCAATTTGGGTCAAAGGAAATAATAAACGAGTTGCATCACTGGCTGCAAGCGAACATCCGGGACAACGATGATGGAATTATTCGTGATCACTATGATTATGATGTTGAGGGAGAGAAATAAAAAATATATATAAACAAAGCATGGTTTGGAAGCTTACCTTTGTCTTCCTGCAACAAAAATCATAGGTTCAAAAATTGTATATCTGCTTCCGAAAATTGTAAATTTATACTAAAGAAGACATTTTATCTACTAGGCGAGCAAACACGATTAGCTAAATCTAAAGCCGATTCAAATCGATTTAGAAAGAGAGAAATAGTATTGCGATGGCCAGTGATTACTGTCAAATTCTCTTTGCTAAATTCAAGAAAGCTATTCTTATATACAAACTGTGTGTGAAACACATACAAGGTGCAAAACGTAAGCAGCAAATTCATTATTCAAAAACCGTGCAATAGCTGAAAAAGGCTTTTTGCGATCAACAGAATGAAGAGCTAACTCAATTGAAGGGTGATTGATATGCAGATACAAATATCTGAAAAGGGCTTTTTGCAATCAGTGCAATTAAAAGCTAACTCAATTGAAAGGTTATTCATATGCAGATACTAGCATCATGACGTTAGAGGGTACGTCAGGGCATGCAAAATGCGAGGAGGCAAGGCAACATAAAAAGAAAGGAAAACTAACTTCCAGGCATTCTTCTGCAAGTGAAAGTGAGATTATACGTACAAGTATAGCTACAAGGAAACAACAAGACGCCTTTACATGTGGTAGAATGATTGGTAAGCTTGAGAAGGGGCGTAGTTTCACGTTTGTCACCTAGCAGTTTGCAACTGATAAAAGTGTTGTTTTGAGGGCAAACGAGATAGAAATCAGGTAGCGAGTAACATTGCCCAGCAGATGCGCAAGGCAACCAGATGATAGGTGTTCCGCTTTACTGTGGCCAGAAGACTTCATAAAGGTTGCCTACTCGCTTGTCGTCCTGAACGCTGTAAACTATTAACAGCAACCCACCGACGGCATCGTTCACAGTGCTGTAAAGAATACAAAGACTGAATACTTATTCAATAGAGTCGCGTCCTCTTTACCGATGGAGTCGTCTCAGCATGCCAAACCATTATCGGTGCCATTTGATATGGAGAGAGTTAGGGAAACGGTTTCATCCCACTAACATCACGGAAACAGACCGTTGAGATTGTGATCCAGGCGTGCTTGCATGAGGAGACATTATGATGAATGGGCGAATAAAACTCCATGTTTCCAACAGAAGTTCACTTACCGGAGATCGTTATTGTGATGAATTATCCTCCTCCAAGTACAACTTTCCGGGTGTGACTTTGTTTTTATGGATGACAATGCATGGCTACACAGGACTCATGCTATTAAGGAACTTGTGGATGGAGAAGATACCTACAGAATGGATTGGCCAACGTGCTTCTCTGATTTAAATGCCAATGAACACGCGCGGATACTTCAAGGAGACAACTGGCGGCAATATCGCACCCTCTATCAGACAGAGAACCCCAGACAGCTGAAGCAGATGTTCCTTAAAGAATGGGCACTCTTACCCCAAGAACTGTTTCATAATTTGGTGTTGAGTATCGATACAGAGTATAACATAATCGTTGCAGTTACGAGAGATCATATCCTAAGGATCTTTAGTTTGTTGTTCTTCTTGGCCAAACAGTCTTTCGCACCAGTGCACTTCTGTCAATAAATCCTTCTTCGATTCGTCCCGTACGATCCTAGTCATTTTTGCTACTATACTTTCCTCACACTTTAAGTAGTACATTGTTTCTTTGTAGTATGAATTTCATATCTCCTAGTTAATTTTTTGCGGAATTATGGCCAAAATGAGGAAGATGATTCAGATATCTGCACACTAGTCCCCATTCCCCATTAGTAAATGATTTGCTGCTGGTAGGTGCCATCAAAATCAGAAGAGATATTAAAGGAAAAAAAACAAAATAATGGGTTAATAAGTGTTAAATCCTACAATATAAATTTTAAATCGCAATGATTTAATGCTGAAGAAATTTTATTTATTTAATTTTAACTATTGTTTGTAATTTTAAAATTTTACATTATAATTCAGTATTCAATTCAATTTTATATATAACACAAAATAGCAAGGTATTATAATTCAAGCATAAGTCATATTAGCTAATGAAGTAAAATCTTTCTTTCTTATATACATGGATGCAAATAAAAAAACTTTAAACATACTTCCAACAAGAAAATATGCATATTTTGTATATCCTAATGTTTGAAACAATGCAATATAGCTGCATTAAGATACTACAAAAATTTTTCTTGGACCATCCGGTGTCAGGGTGGATATGACAGCCAAACTGTGGTAGTTTGGTCTGGATTCAAATTCTGATGAAATGGATACTCGTTTTTGTGATTTTCTACATGCGTAATGCAACCACGAGATAGTTTACTAAGAAAATTCTCCAGAAGACATCACTCCCCTTAGATTATACCTAAAATGTTTTATTACAATCCAATCCAATCCATTTCAAAAAGACATTCATTATCTTAGCTTTTTTAATCTCATTCTTCAGTAATTCTGAACGCAGAATAAAAACAAGCCTCACTGTTACTTCTTAGTTTTTTAATTAGACAGCAGAACATAGCATACAGTTTTTTAAACATATTTTTTATTCAAATTTGTAGAGTAAAAATTTAGCTCAATTAACTTAGACTATTAAAAATCAGCATGGCTGATCTCCGCCCGAAGTGTTAATGATACATAGTTTATAAGGTATTCTCTCCCTCCTTTCTGCATGTCTTTGTGGTGTAACGGTTAGTGCACTCGGCGCGTATTCGAGAGGTCCAGGTTCAAGTCCCGGCGAAGACATTGCACACTTTTAACTTTCTTGCTTAAAATAACATAATGACTCTACAGTGGCGCTCGAACTAAAAAAGGTGGTGGGTGAAGATTCTTCACCACCAGAGTTTGGCGGTTCGATCCCCTAATCCCCAGTCACCCTTTAAAAGGAGGAGTTTATAAGGCATTTTCTCTCGTCTTTCTGCTGCCTTCGTGGTGCAATGGTAGCACACTCGGCGCGTATTCGAGAGGACCAGGGTTCAAGTCTCAGTCAGGGCACTGATCATTTCTCATGTAGTCTTCTTCAAAATAATCTAATGACGCTCCAAGTTTTAATGTGATAAGATGTATGAAATCTTCACACTGTTAGAAATATTAGAGGGTATTAAATAATAGTTCAATATGCACGACTTAAACACTAAACATAATAACGCAAGATACAATCAAATAATTGTACTTTAGAATACGCCTACGTACTATTATCTTTATATTTCAGATGTTGATATTTGAGGATATGCGCTCGAGACTGGGATGATTTAAAACGACAGAGTTCTCACGATTATGACTAAAGTGAAAATATTTCGGTATTTTCAAATGGCAAAACTGACCTTTTTCCTCCGCAAATTGATCAGCGCAATGAAAAATCATAAATGGCACACATAACGATACATGTGTGATGAAAATAGCCGGCGCAAAACATTTACAAAGAAGAGCATTGTAAAGGACCAATGAAAACATAGAGAGGAAAGGGAAGAAAAGACGTTATCCAAAGATAAAAAAAAGGCCAAAGATGCCATAAAACGTGAAGTTACACAGACTTCTCATGCCCTGTTACGTTCGTCGTCAATAATCTCCCTCACGCAATGCGTTATTGTCTGCGAAGTTGGGCACGTTGAAAATTTGTAATTCCAATTTAAAAAAAAAAAATCCCTTTCCTCTTTTATGTTGTCTCTGGTCTTTTACAATGCTCTTCTTTGCAAATGTTTTACGCCGAGAGTTTTCATTATATGTGTACCGTTCCAAAGCATTTATGGTTTTTCAATGCGCTGAAGAATTTGCGCAGAAAAAAGTGGGTATCGTCATTCGAAAATTTTGAAAAGTTTTCACTGTATCTTTAACCGTGAGAACTCTATCGTTTTAAGTCATCACAGTTTTGAGGGCATGTAAGAATCATTAGGTTATTTTGAAGCAGGAGACATGAAAAATTTGCAATGCCCTTGCCGGGACTCGAACTTGGACCTCTCGAATACGCGCCGACTGTGCTACCGTTATACCACGAAAGCATGCAGAAAGAAGGAGAAAATGCCTTATATACTCCCCCTTTTAAAGGGAGATTTGGGATTAAGGGACCCATTCGCCAAATTCTGGTGGTAAAAAATCATCATCCACCACCTTTTTTCAGTTCGGACGCCAGTGTAGAGTCATAAGGTTATTTTTGAAGCAGAAGAAGAAACAAATGCGCTGTGCCCTCGCCGGGACTCGAACTTGAATCTCTCTAATATGAGCCGAGTGTGTTAACCGTTACACCACGAAGACATGCAGAAAGGAGAGAGAAAATACCTTATAGGCATACCTTCAAATAATAACATCTGAAATTTCATTCCGATTGACTCGGCTAATAGGCCGCTAGGTTATCATATATCGGAAAGTTTTTTATGACCACCCTCTGTTTCCTCTGTTTATTATAATTTACTATATTCCTTCTGAAAATCATATACTAGTCTCCATAATATATGCATATATTTCTGAAAATTTAATATAATGCAATGCTTGTATGCTTCTTGTTTTAGAAATTACAACGCTTTATACGCAAGATTCTCATTCATTTTTCTAGCATTAAAGCTGAGAGAATTATGCTCATTTTTTCAGTATACACATAATTCAAGGTATGAAAACTGAGAGATATATGCTTAGTTCTATAATATACGGATAATACTTCTTAACAACTCATTCTACACAGTACACCCGACAACTCATATTTATTACAATTTCATAATATTAAACATAAAATGCAAAATATAATACTGCATACAAAAAACTTTGCATTGCATATTAATGGACAATGCAAATGAATGACGCAATCTCAGCATTATACTACGTACAGACTTCAAGAATTATTTTATTAACATCATTTAACAGTCTGTTAGTATACATAGATACCACAGAGTTACAAGGAAGCACATTCATTTCTATATAAAATACGAGTTCTACTCGTCATAATATACTCGTCATATATATATATATATATATCATACTATATATATCTACTCGTATATATCTCGTATATACTCATATATACTCATATATACTCGTATATACTCATATATATATATCTACTCGTCATATATATTGTTACGAAAAATTCGGCGGTTGCGCCTGTATGTAAGCTTTCCGGCATAGCACTAGGGTTGCCATAAAATAGTGTATGGCAGGGTTGCCAGATTGGCGACTTTATCGCCTATTTGGCGACCAAATTGGCGATATCCCATGGTCCAATCGGGAAGCTTCTAGAATAATTTCCTGTCGAGATATTTCTCGAAACGTGTGGAACTTTAAGAAAAGCTATTTAAACCCTTGCGTTTCTGAGAGCAGTTAGTTGTTAAGAGTTGCGAGTTAGTTGCAAGCAAGTTGCGAAGAGATTGTGAAGTACTGTGAGTGTTGTGATTATTGTGAGAATAGCTGTTAAGCTACGCGAGAGTTTTGTGAACTGAAAGCAATCGAGATAGTGCTTTGCCGTGAAGCTATCTTTACAATATAGCTTGACAGTGTATTGGTGATTGTTCCACGGTGTTTATTATAAGTTTAGAGTTGCCGTGAAGCTACCTTTACAGTTACAGCCTGAAGCTGTGTTGCTGATTGTTTCAGCGTACTTATTGTAGATTTTCGACGCTTGTAAAGGTAATTTTGGAACTGTGCTGTAAATAGTGATTCATGTAAATAAATTGTGCTTATTATTGTTCTGCATCGTGTTTTCATCGGATACTCTCAAATCCACGAACCCGTAAAACGCAACAATATATATATGTATGACGAGTAGACTTTCTAGACACCTCATTTATTTTAATACATCCAACAACGCATGTTATTAAATATAGAATTACTGTATTATTATACATGCGAGACTCCAATATATATTTTTAAATGTTACAATTGTGAGATGCATATTTTGCTCTACATAGGATAGTTAAAAACATTTCTCACATGTTACATTTCATTCAAAATCATATGCATGTCCCCATAGGCAGAACTGTGATTAGTGGAAGCTAGAAACCAACGATTACGATTCCAAAGAAAAGCGTAGATGTATTTGTGTTACCTTTTCTCTTCTTTTCTAGGATGTTATATTGATCGGGTCCGATTGCACAGCAGGGGCCAAGCTCTCGGTGATAGCATGGCAAAATGAACAAGGCCTTTGACCATCCCAGACAATAATTGTGAAGTAATGCCAGTCTGCAAAAATTAAAAAATTGTTTCAATCAGGATAGCAAGGTTTCAGTTAATTATGAATTCTATAAATGTTAATCTTACAGTGATAAATAACATCTATAAAAAAACCATTTGTAATTCAATTTCTATGTGGTTTCGCAGTTTAGCTTATTAACTTTTTTCTTGAGGGCTTTGACATATTGAAAGAAACTAATCTAACCTTACCACCAATACCTTTCTCTCCGACTTTAAAACGCAAATAGTTTTGTATTTAAGAACAAATATTTAGTAGTTAATCTTTTTGCTTTATTCGGGTAACCTGTTCAGTTCTGTAACACATTTTGACAATTCTCGTTCGTTTCCAATCTCTAATCGCTCGAATCCTTCATGTAAAAAATACTAAAAAAGCAATAATGAAAACTTGTTTGAATTCAGACTTTTTGCATTTTTCCAGAGTCTTCAAATTAAAACAAGCGTACAGGGAGAAATTTTATTTCAGAATTTAATTTTGATATACATATTAATTATTAAGGGCTGAATTGTCTCCTGAAAATTAAAAGCGTGGTACTCGGGAGCCGTCACGAGTTGATATTCATATTTCTCGTCTACAAACACTGAAACAGTTCCTTTTCTTTAATGAATGTTTATATAGAAAGTCAATAAAACTAGTTTAGCAAAGTTTCGAGTTACATTTTTCGAGTTACGAAAACATGTAATGATTTTAGTAACTATAATCCTTCATGTAAAAAATAATAGAATGGGGAAAAACAAAAAAAAATGCTAATATTAAGATTTTTTTAATTAAAGGAAAAACTGAAATCTGCGTTTAATGTAATTGAAATCTACGATTCATAAATATTAAGTTATGTTTAAAAATCTGAAACATAATTTTATGCACCCAAGATTGACCAAAAATGCGCAAAGATTATAATATTCGAATCTCGAATGTTTTTCAAGAATCCCGTAATTCGGGCTTCGAATATTGTTTAATATTAACAGCCAATTGAGTTTTGTATTTAGAAAGACAAATGCATTTGAATGTCCCAAAATTTGTGGATTATTGAGTTTTTTTTTCTCATGAAGAGAAATTCTTGTTTTCTTTTACCTTTAAAATTGCTTTTGTATAGGGAAACTGTGGTATTGTACTATTTGCTGCTACGGAGCCCTGAACATTGGTAGTTCGGACCGAGTTTCGAATCCTGGCGAACGGTCTGGCTATGTGGGCGTTTTCGTGGCTTTCCTCATGTGTAACGCGTATAAGAACCAGTTTCCTTTAGAAAATCATCTACAAAGGCATCCCTCATCTTAGGCAGATAGCCCTAGTGTATTTTTCCGTAACCTGTAATAAACCAAACCTTAAACCAACATGTTCCTACTAAGAATCATTTAATTAATTATTAATGAATCATTTAATCATTTAATTTAACGAAACATATGCGTTTCACCTTAGGAAATTACCATTTAGCTCATTTTTTGGTGTTATTCTTGTTTGAACTGAAAGAAGCAAGTAAAGAGAGTAATAAAAGTATTTATAAAGTTGTGTATTGGCAAAGAAAATGTTTATTTCGCAAGGAAATTGTGGTAAATTGGAAAAGAAAAGAGCATCTTACCTTTTTAAATATGTATAAAAGCCATAAAATGATATAAATACTTTTAACAGTATGATATTACGATCATGAACTTACTCAAATGCTTTATTATGATGGGAATGGAAGTTTCACACATCATTCCTCACGACTGCTAAGTATTTATCAAAGCAACATATTCTCAGGAAGTCGGGAAAGGTTCTCATTTATATAACAAAATAAATAATGCAATAAAATTGAAATCATGGGAAGTTCGCAAGTGATATTATTTCAAGCACGTTATACGTCTTGTTAACTTAAATTGCAAATTCTAGACCGCAAAGAACAGACAACGATTAACACTAACTGAGATGAAAGTTTAAAAGTAAACCCGTTTGTCAACACTTCAGCCTGACGATAACACATGCTAATACGAAAACATAAATTAATCTTCTCTGCTTGTTAAAAAAATTAGAAACAAGCGTTCATAGTTTTATATGTACAGAGAGAGATTTAAACATTTACTACCTAACACATTCGGATCTCAAATATTCGTAAAGCAAATGCTGTTTGCGAAGCTAAAGCCAATAAATCAATCAAGTATCAGGGATTTGTAACAGAGTTAACCTATTAGCTATTGCTCTCAAAGGTTGTCTCTCAGACTCAAGAATTCTGAACTTGAACTAATTTGTATCCTGGTGGGAACTGAAAGTAGAAGTGACAGCAAAGACAAAAAATAAGATAACTGGGTCAATTAATATAAAGCCCTATAAAAATACGTCTATTCATTAATATTTAAAATAATACTTGATAAAAATTGATTTTTGTGGAATAGCTGAGTATTAATTTTGGAGTAAAGGGAAAATATAAAATAAGTAAAGTAAAGAGAAAATATAAAATTATTCGTCACAAGCGAAATGCTGTTACTCAAATTAAATGTTAAATATTCTAAGCAAAGTAGTGTTCATAAAAGTCTGCAAACAGACATAAAATACCAAAGACCACAGCACTGAATTAGGCAGACTAAAAATGGAGACTAAAATGTTCTCCCTTTATTTACGGGATCTTAAACTCATGCGATTTTTTATGGGTTTGCTAAAGATAGGTTTCACAGACCATCAATGTTTTAAACATCCAGAAACCTTGCGATTGGGTAACTCATGAACTGCATCAGACCAGATAGCAGTTATCAGTCACTGAGTTTGGGATGAATGTTTTACCTTCTGAAATTTTCCTCTTTATCTCTTTACTAAAATATAATCTAATTACCATTAAAATGTAAACGTAATAATATTACATTTAACTAATTTGTAAACTTACATTAAATGCTGGATGGTTGCTTTGCTGTAGTAAATAAGATTACCAGTTTCACTTTTTCCTAATGAACCTGGAAATAGTTAAAATAATATTTTAAGTTACCATCCAACTGCTATTTTAACATGTATAGTCGCTTTTAAAAACATACTTTGTTTTGATCAGGTACTTATTTCTTTTTTTCAATGCATGTATCTTTTCTCCGTGCCTATTCTCCAGAGTAATCGTAAACTTCCTTTGAGTGTTTGCCAGTGCCATTTGTTGTACCCCTGCGTATATTGCATCTAACGCACATTACTATTACCGAAAATAAGCAAAATTCAAAATTTCGAGTTGGGATTTTTGCTAAATGTGTAATGCTTTTGCATCACCAACAAGTTCAAGTCATCACAGAAAGAGCCATGAGCAGTCTGAATAGTCTTTTTTCGTATTTGAATAACTATTTTTATTTAGCAATTCTCCCTATACATATTAGACAGTTTGAAAAAGTTTGGCATTTCTAATGAGATAAATTATTAACCTAACTGCTTTTCAAATATTTTCTGGTTTATAGATAAAAGTGTAATTTTCTTAAATATATTCTGGATTTCAATTGGATGTTTTTATTTTCTTTGCGTTCATTTATCAGATATCTGGCTTTTACTTCCCTTTCGGCTATACTCTCAAGCAAAAGACTAACTGATTTCTAGGAAATATCCTTGGGGCAAAGATTAGTATCTTCCTAGAAAGTACAATGATCTTGAACTTCCCCTGGCAGTCAAGGAAGATTATTAGATATAAAAATTTAATTTTCAGTCGTAGATTTGAAATAGTTCCCCACTTACTATTTCATCTTGCTGTAGACTTAAGTTTTTATTTCTTCAAAATAATTTCGATTGGAATAAAGTCTCTTAAAAGTTTTGATTTTCATTAACATTAATGCCTTAATCTAAATTTAATTTTGCTTGTTCCACCTTTCTCTGCACAAAAGTAGTATGAATTTGATTTCCTTGCATCTCTTTACATTTTATTTGCATTTTATTCTCAGAGTTAATGGTTTTCTAATTAAATATTTTCTGTTACATTACATAATTTATGAGAAAATATGGAAAATCTCGTAGTTATTTACTATTTCATATCATATTACTCTGTCTAGACTCAAATTATGCTAGAAATATTTTCATATGCGATATACTATCTGTAACAAAAAAACTGAAGCGTGTGGCCTTCTTATAGTATCTCAAGAATTATTTCTGTTATATTTGGAATGTGAAATTCATTTCTATTATACCAACGCATCAAATATTTTTTGAATGAGAAAGAAAGAGAAATTAATTAAATATAAGAAACTTAAATATTAACAAAATAAAAGACACTAATCTAATAATAAGTTGCCTATCTGTTTGACTTAGTAACAATGGCAGTCTCTCATGGCACGGAATACATGAGGGACTGGATCTAAGATTTAAATGTATTCCTTCCTCTCCGCGGACCGCATTTGAATCATGTATTAAAGCACAGTTTCTATTGAAAGAATCCGATTTCCATGCACCAATAAGTTAAACATAAAAGAATCCAGGTTGTTGGTAAAGATGTTTATATAATCGAAAGATGTCAAGGAAAATCTGCCCCCATCATACAAGATGCCTTGCTGTAAGAGTTTCGCAGCCTCATTCTTGCCTTCTAATTATACACGCGAACGTCAGCTGGAAATAGACTAGAAATAGGACTCAATTCAAGAGTGCAAAATAACGTCATTTGCCTACGGTTCAATTTTGACTGTCTTTGTACATATTAAATACAGTTATTTTACTAAAATTTCAAGTATTGCAATGCTTTGGATCAGTCAATAAGCTGATGAAATGAATTATACTTTTTGTTTAAATGAGCTGTAAGTTCCATGTCCTCTGTTCCGTCATACGAGCCGTTGGTGATTCCAGTTTATGACTACCTTATCTGCCGTCTTGAAATAACGTTGCTATTTTCAAGATCTGTGATATTTTTAATAGACATTTGAAACTTTAATTACCTGTATAATACGCCCTCGATCAACAAGCTGCATGCCCCTTATATATATTATTACAATTCCCAATGCCTTAATTATCAATCCATACGGACATAATGGACACCAAGAGTGTTTTTATTAACAGAAGGATAAGGAGAAGAAGAAAAAGCATTGACATGCTATTCATTAATATATAAATTGCAACACCAAGAGAAAACATGCAGTTGTATACATTTCTAGGTACTTCAATTCGAAAATAAGGATCCGCTGTTAGATTTCCAAACTGTCATTGATTCTTTCTAAATTTCTGTCTTGATTTCAGCTGAATTGTTTCCCTAATTAGTTGCTGATATGAATAAAGGCAAAGTACGTGTGATGTATTTGTCAACCGAGTGATGAAGGATGCCTTCGGTGAAGACGTTTTAAAGGAAACTTTCTCTTTTCTCCATTGTAAAGCCATTAGGTTTTTCGAAGCAGGAAACATAAAAAATATACTATGCCTTCTCCAGAATTTCGAAACTGGAGTTCCCGACTGCTAATTGAAAGTGCAATTATAACAAGAATAAACGTAGTAAGAAGGAGAAAATATTTTATAAGTTGAATATTAGTCAGGACGTTCTTAACAGAAGCATGGGCCTCCAGATTTTTCTATCGTATCCCTTCTCTGCACTAATCCATTGGAATATTATAACATCCTATGCTTTCGAGACTCCTCGACAATGCTTATAAGTTTAAGATAGAATGGTATGGAAGTTATATTGCTGTGACTATCAAATAAAATTATATGTCATAACTTTAATCTTCTTCTTAAATGTAAATCTAAGCATTATAAACTCGTCACTTTTCAACTCATTTTGCTTGCCAAATTAGATTGTTTATAAAAGAACCGAACGTACATACATTCATACAGTAAACGAAAACAAAACAAAAATTTAGCTAAGAATGTAACATCGATATCATGTCCAAGCCTCTGATCCCCAACGCCATTGTTTCGAAATGAATGAGTTTTAACTAGTTTTTTTTAAATAATTTGATAGTAATCTAATTCTGACTTCTAAATAATGTTTTCTTTACATGACGGTTAAAAAATGTGCATCCTTATGTTTGGGTTCATATAAAAAGTGAAAAATCAAAATGGAAAATAAATTTAGAGAGACTATAGTAAAAAAATAGCGAAGCGAAACTAAACGTACTTTCCCGCTTTGATGTAAAACTGACTATATGTTGAAAAACTTTTATTGCAAGAAAGATTTAATATTCTGATGAAATCATAATTTATAGAGTTGCAATTTGTTTATTTTAATTAAAAGCGCTCGCTCTAAAGATTGTATTTTTTGTGAGTTATCTTTAATTCTTCTATGCGAGATGTTAAAAAAAAGTATTGATGTTCAGCCATATAATTCATTAAATTCAAAGTCTAATGCATTGTATAGATAAAAATAAAAAAAAATTGTTTATGTTAAAAATTTAAAACGAAAAAGAAATTATAAAATTTTAGAACTAAAGAAAATAGTTTAGTTCCTTCCATTAAAATAGCTTCTTCAAATCATCGATTCCAAAAACCATTTTAAATCTAATATATTCCAAAGTATACTCTTTATAATAGCAAAAAATAAAATTTTTAATTATTTTTGAGTCGAAACTAAATTACTTTTCAAATTATCGGGG
This sequence comes from Stegodyphus mimosarum, assembly GCA_000611955.2. Taxonomy (NCBI): domain Eukaryota; kingdom Metazoa; phylum Arthropoda; class Arachnida; order Araneae; family Eresidae; genus Stegodyphus; species Stegodyphus mimosarum. The sequence goes on along the minus strand of KK115033.1, from coordinate 639,128 downwards.
ATATATTGTGATTACATTTCCTTGAGTTTTTATTATTACCTACATTTAATTATAAACAAAATCTACTGTTAGACTTAGATGAGAAAGTATTTTGAAATAGTCAAACGCTTTTTTGGTTTATTATTTAAATAAAGAATTATTTCGCTCTCATAATTCTTTTCTTAATGATTGAGAAAATAATCTTTTGTAAATTTGTAAGGGAAAAAGGATTTTTGGCTCTGTATCTGATATCTGATCCTTGATTCATATTTAGTTTTTGGAAACAAGGATTTTTTTTATAACTGAAGCATAGATACATTTTTGAAAATATTCTGTGAAGGAATGATTTCCATATGTTATTTTCTTTACGAAGAAATTTGAAATTTTCCTGGAATGTAGCAATCTGTTCCTTTCTTTTCTTAGTTTTCCGTATCTAGTTTATCAAACTAACAGAAGCATTGCTTCTAAGCAAACTTGATCCTCTCACCCCTCGTGACAAATCCGATGAAGTTAAAATAATTCGCACGTTTTATAACTTATCTATCGTGTAAGTGAATGTTTCAACTTAATTATTTCGGCTTGCAGAGTAAGATAAACAAATAAAAGAAAAACTGAAAAAAGTTTCACTATTTCATTCCCCATTAGTGTCATTTTTACGTTTAAACTTCCATATGTTTTAACCAACTAGGACTTGTTTAATAAAAACAGAAATATCATTACTGTTAAATGTTCTGATATACTTTGCCATTGTAAATACTGCGTTTAAAACGAATAAAGCATTTAAAAACGTTTTCATTTAATTTATAATACATGAATGTTCCTAAATATGTACTTTTAATAATTCTTGTATTTAGTTTTAAAGAAAGATCTTGTAAAGCATTTTCGTTCTCTTGCCCAACTAGCTTTTCAGTTCAAATTAATTTTTTTCCTGTCCCAGTTTGATTATAATCCTCATTCTGCCTACATGTGAATTTACAATGAAGTAATAAAGAATGAAGGAACATTATCAAATAAGATTGACTGAATTCCTGAATTTAACTTCGCTACCAGCTAAGTTTGTCAGGACTGAGTGTTCGGTGCATATTCTTGGCAAACATCCTTGTGAAACTCCTTAAGTCCTGATCTGGAACAGGGAGCTGAATGCAGCTATGTTCTGGTGGTAGGTACTGTGATTAAGTGGTAGAATAACTGCACTTGAAAGGGATTTAAAATCCTCTTTTATTAAATCAATATTATTTACAAATCACTTCCCAACTCGGGAGGGATACAGAAAGTAAAAGACCACACTTGGGTCTAAAATGAACAATCAGCTAAACTTAAACTAAAGCTAAATAGAAATTAAATTAATCTTTGCTCACAGAGCTATACGTGGAGTTGGCCTCTAACTAAATGGTGCGTAGCAAAATTTACTAATACTAGCGCACTTGAATTTATTTCAATAAGCAATTACGTAGCAAGCACTATGGCTTAGAATTTAACTGCTAGCTGGTCAGGCGAACGTCGAACAGAATGACCGTGATCTGAGACTAAAAGCTCTCTCACACTGAGAGGTTTCTATTACTTGCTTAAGTAGAACTTGGCTCCACTTCAAATTAGTATAAAGCTGAAAACGCCTGCTTCTTCTAACGGGAACTTGAAACTGAGAAGAGATAGAAAGATTTAAATTAAAATAAAACTTTGTTAGTTTAACTAAAACCTTACAAGTTTAGTAAATTCTCTTCTCTGATACTGCCCGACGCGTTAATCTGAAATTCAACCGATTTAAGAGATTATCCACGAGACTATCTTCATAACTTAAGTCTTTCTAAGTTTTAAATTATATTAAATAGAGGTAATTAGTTGGGAAGCTAAATAGATCTTAACATCAAACTCTTGATTTAAGTCACTCTGTGCTCCTAAAAGTTATTATAGTTTCGACTAAAATTTGCATTAACTGGTTGTAGAGTTCTATAAAATCCAAATTGAAGTTAAAAGAAGTTACATAAATTTACGAGCTGTTTTTTGTTTAAAGTAGTATTTTTGGTAGGATAAGAGTTTTTTCTTTGGAAATTTCTTCATAGAAAGCATATGAAATTTTAATTTAAAATTTAATTTTTGCTATTATTTTTGCATTTTATTTGACTGAAACAGTCATAGGTTGAAAGCCTGCTTTATTATTTATGTCTCTTAAGCCAAATACAGTTGTCCAATTCATACTATAAACTGTTCATTTTAATCTTTAAAACGCTCTATGCAGCCGCATAATAACGTACTAGCAAACTTATTAATCAAATGTAAATATATATATATAATGAAACGAATACTATTCTTTTGTATAATCATCTGCCACTGCAATACACTTGTTCCAGTACAAAGGAAGTTTCTTAATTCCAGAAGAGTTGCATATTGTTCTATTTTTTACATACTGTCATTAATTTGTTTATTAGACTTGAAAATTTAACTCCTTCAGGCTTTTTTATTTTGACCCTGGAGTGAAGTCACGCCCCCATATTTTATCGCAAGTTATGAATATGAAAACTTATCTCGAGTGTTTCCATAACAATGCAAAAATTGTGTGACTACTACAAATTTTCTTTCTTGGTTTTCAGGCATAAAAAGACTAGAAAGACACTTGGGATATTCTGGGTTAAGGCAATCTTCAAATAATATTTCCACACTAATAACACTTATTTTAGGCTTTTACGCGGTGATTCTTCCATCGACCTGAATTAGTGTATCAACAACAATCTGGGAAGGAATGCAGCTTTTGTTGATTAAAAATCTGGTAATGATTCACTGAACCTCTCACTCCAGCATGCTAATTATAAATCACAAATAGATATAAAGGGAAACTGGCACAGTTGACAAGTTCGGACATGTGTGTTTTACTCTATGACTCATAATTATGTTGAATACTTTGCAAGAACGAAGCCTAAAACTTCCTGTTTAAATTTGAATATTCCTCTTTAAAATGTTTAGTCAGTTTCATTGTGATGTAGCTTACCTTTTGTTTTCACTGACTTTTACATAAAAACTTAGCATTTCGAACATAAGTTATTGTTATTACTGTTCTACAGATTTTAGGAGAATGTTTACCGTCTATCGGGAATACGTTGCTTTAGGCACTGATACGTCAGGTGTTTGAAAGGATTTACTTTTAGATCCTCCAATTTACGCTACGTGCAATCACACGTCTTTAGGGTAAAAAATGCAAAAAGTTTCAAGTTTATGATGTTTTTTAGAAGTAATTAAGAACTAACACTTACGTTGCGTTAAGTGTGGCGGTCGGTTATCCCAGTAGGGATTAAAATGGGAGGGACTAAATAGGAACCTGTTTGCATTCTTGACTGACAGTTTGATTAGTTATTATTGAAACATACATCAATTCAATGTTATTTTTCTAAAGGAAATCTAAACCTTAAATACTCAAGAGCGTTTTTATGACAAAAATTGAGCCATTTTTAATATTGGCTTAACCTGCTTATTAAACATGATTATTAAATTTTTGAGATTTAAATTTTATTGTGGGAAAACAAATTACTTTATGGAACAACAATCCTTGAAACTTTCTTTCTCATTTAAATTGCTAATTAAAAATTAATTCGTTCTATTTAAAAATACTGAACTAAAAAGCAAGATGTATATTGGAAGTGTTTTAATAATAATTAAAGCATCTGATAAAGAATTATAGAGTAATTTGATCCGTTAACATTTAAGCACATAAATAAATTAATTATATTCATAGCTTAAAGAAGTAAAAAGAAAAATTTATTTTTGCTCGATAATCGACTTTATTGACTCATCCAGTTTTGGAAAAGAATTTGGAAGGAAGTTATAGGAGAAAAAATATGATCTTTAATCTTACAAAGACAACTGCTTAAATTAAAAATGCTTGATTTTGGAAACCAGATTTTAATAATCGTTTCAAAGTTCTTTATTATAAGATAGAAATACTCCTCTTGATTACGAAATTTGATTTCTTAGCATAAATGTACATTGTTAATTGAAAGAAACTTCTCTGACCAATATTTGCTTTTAGTTATATTTACGTGTACAGTAGATACACATGACAGTCTTAGCCTAAACTTTCAGTCCCTGATTCAACATTCTATATTATTGTAAAACAATTTTTCTTAATCTTAAAAATAACAAAAATATCAGGAAATTCAACTGTGGAAAAAATGCTTACAATATGAAGTGGATATAAAAGCTTTATGTAAAGGTCTACGAATTTATTGTCAAATTACATATAGGGAAGGAAGTTCTTCATGTCAGTACATATGATCTTCTACTTATTTTTTCATTTTTCTTTCTTGCTAATATTAGACATTTACGAATATGATTCATGTGTCAAGGAAATATGCAAATATACTCTTCATAGAATAAAAAATGCGAGTTTATCATTTCTTCTTTCACGTTTACGCACTCCGAGACTTTACAGAAGAAAAAATCCACAGGATCATTCACCCACACGATCCTGCACGCGACGCCAACACGCCGAATGTCTTCCCTCTCGCGTTATACGCTCGGCTACGTTTCACTTTTGATTTCATGTGCAGCAGAGCATACAAAAGAAGCCTTTTTTCTTGTTTGCAGGAAAATACGTCGGAGCAATGAGTTTGCGTCGTCAACATACTCCACAAGCTTTTGGAAGATGGATACTAAGATGTCTTGTTAAATGGTCCTTGAAAGAATTGATCCATAGGGTGAGATATATTTAGATATCTCACTATGGATCAGTGTAACGAATGAAAATTAAAGAAAGCGGACATAGTTTACTATATTTCATTGCTTAAGCAACTTGCAGATAACATATTAACTTTTGATTTTCATTGCCACAAGTCATGTTTAGTGAAATAAAAGGGAATGCAAAATTTCTTGAACATTTAAATCCAGAAAAGACGGTTTACATCTACGGAGGCTCATTCATCAAGAAAATAACAACAGCTATTTTTAAGAATGTTGGTACAAGCAGTATCCTAAGTTTACATAAAGGGCATGCTGCTGAACACCAAATTTTAAAAATTTGGATACATGAATAGAAGTACATGCGTTCGAAAATTGGCTAAAATATTTACGTATTAACATATAGTTAAATATTGCACAGCATGTAAAATAATGATTTTCACACAATAAAAATTTTTAATTCACCAGATGTAAGGTCTGAAATGCTGATATGGAATTGTTTTCACATGAAATTTTCAAATAGTTTCAGATAAAGTTTGTGAAGATAATATAATTTCGCTTGATTAATGCATGTCGCAGAATAATTTATTCCCAAATAGGATCAGTAAATAAATTGTGTTAATAAATTATTAATTCAGGGTTGCTCCAAATAAAAGTACAGTTAATGTTAATATTGGCAAAATCAATTATTCAGTCTTTCAAATTTCATTTATCATACTACGAATATTGATGGTATTTACACATGGTATAAATTTGTGTACAACTTTATTTTCAATCTCAATAGAAGAACAGACAACATTCAATTCAAATAATCTGTAGCCTAGCGTTGATATATTTAATAAAATTTAGTTGGAATTAGAAGAAAGAAATTTCTCTGCGTTCCAGAAAGTTCGCAGATTCGCTTATTATTAGAATCAAGCTTTTCGCTTATTTTCTTGGACATATTACAGTTTGAAAATACAGATAATTTATTTCACATTTTTAGATACATATTCTATTTGCAATGGAGAAATTGTTTCTTTTGTGTATTGGTTTTTTTGTAATCTGTCTGTGATTGTGCTTTTTGATTGAAATAAACTAAAAAACTCACTATTTCCTTTCCATGGCATTCATATGATTTATTAATTACAACTTATAAGATCCTTCTTTTCAAACAGTATGAGTTATTCATGCTAAACTATGCTACTTTTTCTACTTTTTACCTGTTTTACGTAATATTCAGCAGATTGATAAAGCAGCTCTTGTTTTATGAAGCAATATATGTAATTTATCAAGCGATATAATATTTGTTTTTGCTTTTATTATCGCATCATTATAAAAATTCTCATTTGCTTAATTTACTGAAGATCTATTCTTTTTTGCTCCTACATAAAGAGCTTTAAACGTACTCTAATACTACAGTCAGGACTTAATTTCTAAAATCAGAAATGCTGGAACTCTATAGAATGCCGACAAAAGGGGAATGGAAACTAAGTAGATAAATAGTAGATAATAGTAGAAACTGATTAGATAATAGGTAAAGCAATAAATAATGAAGCATTTAATAAAATATAAGGGATGAATATATTAATAAATTAATTAAATAAAAATTAGGTAGATAACTAATTAAAATACCGTAAAAATTAAATGAAAAGAAGTAAATTAATAATAGTTTAACATAAATTGAAAAATATTGAGTGAAATAATTAAACAAATTAAAGTTAAAGAAGTTGATAATTGGAAGACATGATACAGAGGGTAACAAGTAGATTTTCTTTTTCTTTTTTTCCCCTCCCAAATGGTCGGATACATACTTCTCATACATTTGTTGAAATCAATCAGTTATATAATTGTCTCATCTCCGAGACGCTGTAAAGGGCACACCGCTAGAGATGGTCTAATATTACGCTCGGAAGAAGGGGAAAAAGCGCATAAATAACTAATCCTTACATGGGATTCAAACCCTTACCTTGTCATTCAGACCAGCAATTAGCCTCCTGTAACCACTATGCATTTCAGTTTAACAATAAAATAAAAATAAATATTTTTATTCAGAAAAAAAAAACAAAAATACACTCAGCGAGGAAGAAGGTATTTTCTTTGCACTAAGATATATGTGTATTTTTATTTTGGCTTCTAATCTATTTAAGCCCATTCTGATTTCAGTCAAAAAATTTAGAAGCACCGGATCCGGGTAATGGTTGAATTAAAATTTTGATCAGAGCAAAATTTTCCTTTCTGAAAATATATACTAATATCACACTAAAATGGTTATATTCCTAACCTACAAATGATTATGGCAAAAGAAATCCTTTCTTTGGCATCATAAGCTGTTAATTAAAGATTTTTCTTTCGCTATGTATCTTGAGTGTGCCTCGTATTTTTACCTTTATATCTACTACACATACTCGTTAAGTTTTATCATTTTTAAATAGCTTTTATTTTTTATAGCATGATTAAAATCGAAATACCAATTGAATAAAATCCTTTAAAAGCTTCTCTGTTTCATCTTTAGCTATGCTTCAAATTTCTAAAAAGGAATGATTCACTAAATGTTACATGTTTTATACATTATCATGTGGAAACTTGAAAAAAGCCAAGAATAAGAATAAACATGTATAAAAAAAGCCAACTTTAATTCAGCAACTTTAAACTTAACTGTGATATAAATTGTACTAAATTCAGTGCTAAATAACAAACACTGATTTTTTCCTGCGTGAATGCTGTGCTGAGGCAACATGCAGTTAGGGCAAAAAGTGGTCAGTCATCTTAAGAAAAGGAAGGATAAACTTTTTCCTTTGCCCTCGCGAATAAAAGTGTTTCTTTAATGATGTCATATAGATAGCATGCAGAGGCAAAATTAGAGAAGACACACTAACGCTCAACTCGTTCTTTTTCTTTTTTCTCGTCCTTTTTTTCCGCTCGTTCTTTAAGTTTCTGTTAAATTGAAATCAATGCCGCAATGCAAAACTGCACAAAATAACTAATAGGGATTTTACTACATGAATGAGTTAAAAAAATAATAATTCTTTTTACACATGTATAAGCATGCCCCGCATGCCCTAAGAAGACGACCCTGAACAAACCTTTGCTTGGTGAAATGTACTTTCTTTGTAAACTGCTGAAAAATAATATTTTCATTGCACATTGACACTACCCGACATTGGAAACGCAACACCAAGAAGGCGTGGCGTTTGATTAATTTGGCGATTGATAGCATTCTAAAATTGTTTTTAATATTACAAACTTCTCAAACCGTAAGTAAATATATTTTCTCCTAATGTAAAAATAAAAAGCAAATATGAGGATTCATAAACTCGAAATATTTTCAGTTTTCAACAAAGCAGAACTTAATTTTCCATAAAATGTACTAAATGAATTACGATATCAGATTATTCCATGAAATACATTTTCACAAAAATTAGTAATTTTAATACGTCACGTTTTCGAGAATGTGAGGGAACAACATTTTCTGCCAGAAACTACATTGGCTATATTGTAGTTTTGGGTAAGGACATTAAATGTAGGTGATGTATTTAACAGAGTATGTATATCATTAATATTTAAAATTCTTGCTTAATTTCCTTAGTATTTCACCATTTTGAGGAATACGTAATGTTGTCATGGATTATAAATTCAGCAAAATAAGAGAATTTGTATACTTTAAGTAATTTGTTCACATTTATCTTACTGGAAGAGAATACAATATTCTTCAGGCAAAAGATTTCATAAAATTCAGAATCTCAAGCAATAAAGGACTTCCAATCTTTCATAGACATCTTAATATATATTTGTGATTAATATGCCTTTTCATTTTTTGCAGTTAGTTTTGGCAAAAATCAAATGTTTTACTCATTTTCAAGACCTGTATATTTCTTTAAGCAGAGCATATGGCAATTAAGAAAAGGAAAAAAACTTTTGTAACAAAATGTAAACTGAATTCATTATCATTCAGTGAAGCATCAAGGAAGTTAATATGATAAAAAAGCTGTTTTAAAAGATATTTAATAATAAATCTTTGTTAAATGCGCTCAGAAAAGAATCTTGTTTCATTAAATTACACTTCTGTATTTGTAAGGTGTCAGGGAAAAAATTATGAGTTTCTACAAGTTGCGTATTTTGATTCTACAATTTTTAAATCCTTCAGTACTTAAATATAAGCTGTAAGTTTTAAAATTATTTCTAGAATTATAAACAATTTTAGAAACTTCAAATACCCACCCCTCATATGCCCATTATCTTTGTATCTGCTGCGATGCTCTGATGAAGGAGCTTTTGTGCTGAACGCTAAAATTATTGATAATTTCGACAATCCCTCTAAGGAATGCTTAATAGGCAAGGCCCCTGTTAAAAAAGAAAAAGGACTTCGCCTCTTTAACTTCAGAGTAATGAAGCGCTGAAGTACTTTTATGTATGTACATTAGAATATTTTCCGAAAGGTAATATATTCCTTTTTATTTTTCTGTGTAATTCAAGTCAAAAATATGAAATATAAAAAGTTTTGAACAAATTTAGTCTTTAAATCTTTTTCACTAAATAATTTTCTCCTTACGAAGGAGAGACTACGCATCATTTTCTCTTTAAATGTATAGAACCCTCGTCTAAAATTAACTCAGCTCTAAAGTTAATTTGGCTAATTTTGCAGCAGAATAACATATTTTACAATAACATCTCCTCTCAACATTCTCGCCCTACTTCTCTAGCAACGGGTTCAAGCAAGCGGAACACACCTGTGAAGAGACTTAGTTGGAGGCAGCGTATCAGGCGTTCTTTAACCTTTCTCGCGCACTTTCTTGACATATCATACACTCATGCTCCAAATTCCAAATCCCTTCCATTAACCACACACATAATCTTAGGACGACCGCTTTAGGCATAAAATGGAATTCTGAGAGAAGAATTAAAAGCAATCATCGCATTTAAATGTGAATCAGAAAGTGAAACACAAAAGGAAATTCCCCCAGTTAACGTATTTAATTTAACGATTATCACGTGATATTTATGTAGGAACGGACACCAAATAGCTAAACGCTATACAGGCCGAAGTAGCAATTTATGACGAAATTATTAAGAGCTTATTTTAATAATAAACAGAAAATCGTTTCCTTTTATGCTACAATTCCCTTTCGATGTACAGAGTGTTTACAAATGGATGGTGCAGTTTTAAAAATTAATAATAAACCAATGTATTATTTTACATGGGCAAACCTTATGCATAAGCAGCAGCAAATGTCCAAATTTTTTATATATTAATTACAATCCTTCAATATTTGCACACCTGGTTACACTGTTATTAAATTCTTTCCATACTCGTTGTAATATGCCCGCCGTGTGCTCCAGTGCCTACTTTATCCGACCACAAACTTCCTCAAGGTACACGGACATTTGCAGTATATAAACTCGGTTTTTAACAAACCTCCCAAAAACGAAATCACACGGTGTTAAATCCGGCGAACGGGATGGCCAGTGAAGAGAGTTGTTGTCTTTTGTTACAGTGCGTCCAATCCATCGTTGGTTAGACATTAGGGTTTTTTTTAAAACGGACGACGGAAAAAAATGAGCAATGGCCGGGACTCGAACCTCTCGAATACGAGTCGAGCGTGCTCGACTCGTATTCGAGAGGTGCTGCCCACTACATCACGAAGGCATGCAAAGAAGGCGGAAGAAATACCTCAAATACTCCCCCTTTTAAAGGGCGAATGGGGATTAGGGGACCCAATCGGTTTTCACGTCGCGTCGAGCGTGCTGACCACTAGACGACGAAGGCATGCGAAAAAGGCGGGAGAAATACTTTATAGATGAATAACGCGATTAAAAAGCTCTCTCACATCCCTGTGAAAAGGGTGAAAGAACCGTCCAGTCGAAAATGTTATCATCGTAACCAGTGTTTAGCTAGGGTAACAACCAGGTTTCCAACTTTTCTAGAAATGACTCACAGATCACACTTTCTTGTTCGAAGAAAAATGAGCTGTGCACTTTTTAGCGGGACAGTGCACAGAAAACGTGCACAAAATTCATGTTGCACTGAAACCACAGATCTGGGCACCTCAAAACGGAGCACACAAAAAGTCTTTTCCTATTGCTGCACTATCTTAGAAACTGACGCTGCGGCTGCACAGTAAACATGACAAGCAAACAGCAGGTAGGACATGAGAAACTCTGACAGTTACTAATGCTTACTGTGTTTGTCACGGTTTTATACGGGTAAGTTAGTACATCGAATATTATTCATGTTTAAGACCGTACCATTCACTTACAAACACCCTGTATCCATCACTTTATAATCATCAGCGAATCGATTAAAAGTCTGTTGCAAACAATTTTAATAACTTAAGTTCATTATTACCTTTTTATTCCCATCTCTAATTACAAAATGGCATTAAAATATTTATTGTTAAATTACCTCTTAAACTTAGAAGATCTGACTTCTATCTTATATATAAACTAGTAGCTTTCCGAGTATGGACATATAGAAAATGGTATAATTATTTTAAGAGGTCTAGTTCGTTTAGGACTTCGAGGCTTTCATTTTCTGCTTGACCTAAGTACCAGCTATTTATCCATTTTTTAAAATTCACTCTGATTGTCAGGTAAATAAATAATCGTAGAAATACACTGCCCATTAAAAGGAAAATCCAGAATTCATATCTAAAAGTAATGTATATTACATTAGTTTCGAAAATTTGTTTTTAAAGCAAAGTAAAAGTAATGAATACAAATTATTATAAGGAAGAAAATTTCAAGTTCTACTTATTAACTCATAACCATATAACCTTACGACCATACAAACTTAAAACTACCTTAAACCATACAAATCAGTTTATTTTTAAGTTCACACATGCAACACATCTCTTTTAGGCTATGGATGAGTATAGAGTGTTGCCTAATGGATAGTCATCACTTTGGATAGTCTTGAATAGTCATTACAACCAAATTTTAGTTTAAAACTTTTAAATCCTAAGCATTTCCCTTTTTTCCTCTTATTTGAGGGATACATGAATCATTCTTTCTTAGCCATACTATTAATTTAAATTTTCAAATTAATAATTTCTTTAAAAGCATGCAATGTACTTTATTTCTGTTCCTGTAGCATATATACTGTTACTGTCGATACCATTTGTAAGACTGAAATCAGCAAATCTGGCAAAGTGCTAATACTTTTGTTTAAGTACAGGGTCGACAAACGACGGTAAATAAAAGCAATTAGTAAAATTTATTTGACCACATATTTAAGGGAGGTAGCGTCTGCAACCCCAGAGACACACGTTTTTCATATTAAATATGATTTATTATTGACAATTTATTAATAAATTGTATCATATTAAATATGATGCAATTTGTATCTAGATTTCTGCTAAATAATTTTCAGAGCAAAAATGGTTGTTTCATAGGGTAAATTGATTAAAAACCCAGTGATTAGAACTTATTAATAAAAACCTGATTTAAAGCCCATTTTTTCCTCAGAAGTAAATGCTCTTATTGCGAGGTGATTTGCTTAAACTACATCAATCCTTTACACGTTTAGGTGTTTATACCTTTAGATAATATTACAGTTTGCACAACGTTCAGTACAGTTCTTATGGCTGACAGTATAAATTCCATTTGAATGGATAATTTAGAGCATCATTTTTTGGACGAAATATTTCAGAAACTAGAGATCAATAATAAATTGTGAAATCGGCTCTAGATAAATTAATGTATATGCGTGAGAAAACCATTCTTTCGCAAACAATTAATGGGTTCAAAACAATTAATTAGTTAATTAAAACTGGTTAGGATGATAACATTTTCGACTGGACGGTTCTTGCACCCTTTTCACAGGGATGTGAGAGAGCTTTTTAATCGCGTTTTTTGGACGAAATATTTCAGAAACTAGAGATCAATAATAAATTGGGAAATCGGCTCTAGATAAATTAATGTATATGCGTGAGATGCCTTTCTTTCGCAAACAATTAATTGGTCAAAGTAAAAACAAAGTACTACATGTTATAACCAATAGACTAGAGGTCGAATATGCTCTTTGAAGCCGCTGTTCGTTTATCACTATCCAAGATCAATTTAGCAAGCCTGGCTAATTTTTTGTCTATACCAGTGACTAGCAACTGATGGATGCAATAAGGATAACAAAACTGATAATTTTCAATAAAATTTCAGAGTCTGTTCATATCGCCATATTTCCAGTCTTCAAGCCTTCATGAAACCACCAACAATATCTCTGACTGACTTCAGTGAACATGATCTTCACCCATGAGCATTTACAGTGTTCTCAAGGATAAAAATATTTTTATAAAATATATTAAAAACGGCATTTCATATTTTTGAATATTATCTTATATTTTTTCTTAGAATAATTTCATCTGTAGAACTCTTTAAGAAGATAATTTAAGTTTAATACTACAAATGTAAAGAAATGAAATAGGCTTGTTATTTCTAGGCCTGTACTTAAATATTTGCTAAACATAGCATATTGTGCTGCCATCTGCATCAAGACCTAACTTCAATTAATCCTCTAGAGCAAGAAGTTGCTCCCCCTAGTCTTCACAATTCAACCTCTTTCCAGATAAGCATAGTCTTCTTAAACTCTTTTTTATTTAGGTTACACATTTCTTGAATAAGAGTTTGAAAAGGAGAAGCAGACAGTGAAAACAAATTTTAAAATCTTAAAGCTGTTAAAATAAATAGTAAATTTCATAGATAAAACTAAGCATATTTATTATGTACATAGTCTCAATTTGCTAGGAAAATTAACACGTAAAGCAAAATACGCAATTATTAAATGCATTTTCTTAAACAGTTTTCACATTTTTACTAGGTCTTGTATATTTTTACTATGTCTCCACAATAGTTTCTACATTTTTATTATGTCTCGTAGTTATTACTTCCTCCGTATCTAAATGATTGTCCTATTTGTATAAATTATTTGTATCGAAATTATTGCTCCATTTTTAAAAAACAATGTTTTTTCTGCTCTGTCATTAATTTCAAGGTGTATATTATGTATTATTAGTCCAAAGGGGCTGTGTTCCCGAAGGACTTTTGTTTTCGTTTTTCGATTTTGCTTTGAATCACTATAAACGGCTGTAACACTTTTCAAATTGTTGCCACCAAAAGTTATCGCCTTGCATTATATTTAAAGAAATTAAATAAAGAAGAATCTGCATAAATCTGTGTATATTTCTCCAAATGTGATAAAACAACGGTACCTAGAGCCGTACAATTTTGAATAACGTATGTTTCCACTCGAATATGCGCGTCTAGAAGCCCAAATTTGGAATTAGAAATTTGTTTTATTATCTATGTCATCTTTTATAAAACTTAAACGAATTTTTGATGAGCAAACTCAACAATTTAAAAGCGAGCAATAGCAACACTCTACGGGGAAAAAAACCTTTTTATCTCCAGCGAGTGGAAATCGGAAATACTAAAGATATGCCCATTTAAAATTATTTTGCGTTATTGCTGTTGAATTGAATTTTATGGTTTAAGTGCGAAGAACATGTAATTAAATACATAAAGGTAACACACAACATTAACAATAAATAAAGATAACACACAACACATAACAAACGTTAAAAATCGTTCCTTTGGACGTAATTTAAAATCTAAAACCTTTCAGGTTTTTTATGGCTCTTTTTTTTTAATCTGAAAATTATTTATTGTTGCGTGAATCGCTGCTAGATTTCATGGATTAATGAAATCCAAAAGCGAGCTTTAAAATCGAAGCACTGCCTTTTTTTGTATGTCAACTTATAATTATTTTCTCAACCAATCTGTCTAGTGCATCGATGACTTGCTCCAAAGCTAAAAATGCACTGTTTAATGTTTAAATATTTAACATATTGATTGAAGTATAAAGAGCTTGAATAAGTTCGTCTATGTTGGCAAGCTAAACTAAATGTTGTAATGTTTATATGGCATAAAATAATAATAAATTCAAGATGTTAAAGTCAGGGCTACTGGGAGGTTGGCATTATAACTGGCTGTTCCATCCTTCTTCAACTCTGTCATAGCAGCGTTTGGCTCGTTGCCATATCTTAGAAACAGTTTTCTTACTGATAGCTCTGTTAAAAATAAATTGACATGCAGCACCAAAATTTTATTTTATAAAACGTTTTTTTTTAGCCCGATGCAAATTTATAAGCCTAACGATTATTTCAACAAATAGGGATTATTAGCTTAGCTGGTTTTGATAAATTAAATCTTTTCCCTAAAGAAGAGGTTGAAAAACATTCCCTTCGATCGAAAGGGACTGCAAGAGAACTTTCATTTCACTTGCAATCCTTTTGTTTATAGCATCAACAATATTTGCAACTGGTAATACGAATCGAGCGAAGAACATATAATAAATTTTATGAAATGGCCGAAATATTCGGTTAGGGTTAATCGAATATGACAAAGGACGCAAGAGCTATGTGCCTAAACGAAGGCAGGGAGGAAGGTCTAAGAGAAGCTGGCCCGTATTCACGTTACACATCGAGAGAACCATGAAACCTAAGCATGCAGCCGGTTTGTTTACCTGGAATCGAACTCAGGTCAAACTGTCAGTATTCAGCTGTCTGAATTACTCAGCCATTGGTGGGACCGAGTATTTAAAAGATATTTCTATAATTTAAATTTTGAGTACCGTTACATTTCATGTATTCGTATATTAAACACCCTTTGACACGCATGGAACAGTACAGATTAGGTGATATCTTTCTGTACAAAATGCGTGCAAATAAGCAACTAGAATTCCATTTGCTCCAATTTTAGCTGTACTACATATATATAGGTAAATGGAGTAACATATACATAAATTAACTTTTGCTGTAGCCTCAGATCTGCTGGATCATTACAAATCAATGTTCCATCACTGCATGTGTAAATGAGCTACAACATCATATTTGTCCCGTACACTTCTGAGAAAAGTAATAAGTTAAATCTTACTGTTTCAAAAACATGATTATCAAGCATTTAGATTCTCATTATAAGTGATTGATATCTCTTAAGTTTCACTTGCAAGAGCAGTTGGGCAATATCCTTAAACTCCACTTTCTTCTGACATATTTCCTTATGTTTGATATCTTTTTTGAGAAATCTCCCATAGCGTTGTTCGCTGTTGACCCCGGGTTTGGTCACAGAAAAATTCATACAACATTGACGAAGAAAAAGCATCTTAAAAAATTGTTACATGGCATATTTTCATTAGCTTGAAGCGTATCTTCAGCCGGTACTTTAAATGTTTCTCAAACTAGTTGTTCTTTAGCCAGAAGCAGCATATATTAAAGACTTCATTCTTAATAAGATCTTAACATATCATTTCGCAGACGTGAACTGAAAAACAAGTTGTAGCGAGTCAACTGTTATTAAAAGCGAAGCTTGGGAATTTAATATTTAAAAACGTAAGTAAAGGCAGCAGTTGTACCTTCGGTACTTGTTAGCCATTTATCCAAGAAAATATCCGTGAATGGCAAAATGTTAGAAGATAAACTATAATTCATTTTTTCATTCAGAAAATGTTATCCTTGAAAGTAGGGAATTTACACTTATACATACATGAAAAAAAAAAAAAAAGAGAAAAGTGCATTTTAGCAAACAATTCTCAAAGCGTTATTTCTGTTTACTGTCATATTTTCTGCTGCTTTTGTTGTTTAATACGTTTAATATTACCAAATGGATTTTCCTGCTTGCTTTTAGTTATTCCTTGTTCGTGTTGCTACATTTCTTGAAGGTATAACTCGACAGGAGGGTTCAGCTTTAGCTTTTGATTGCTCCCTTTTTCTCATTGTTTCCAGCTTTTCCGTACTTTCTCTTTTTTATAAATTTCCTGCTGTGAAGTGAAGTATTATGAGATTTCCATTTTTACTTGGAATAAATATTTAGCTTTCACTGTTCTTCCTGTTCTTGATAAAAAGCGCCTTGAGGCATTTAAAAACGCAAGACATTTTCATGGCCAGTGTCATTCATGCTTCGGCATTTTGTTTCTATCTATTTTCTGCCCTTAATTGAATAAACAAAACATGTTTTTCCAGATATTGCGTTAATATAGTATAAAAGTTGTTAACATTTTGCAATTAAAAAGGAAATGCTACGCTTAAATTCGCCTAAGTGTTCTGGTGACTGTGGTAAAAACAGAATTATTTTTATTCAGCTTGATATTTAACTAGTATTTCATATTATCTTACTATGCGTAATATTCAGCTAATTATCTTGCATTGTTATTGATAGAGATACAATTAATATCGCGATGAAATTCTTTAAAAAACCATCCAAACACAGACATTTAGTAGTTAGATCACAGACGATAACAGATTATGATTCTTAGCCTTCTCCTAAAGTTTTGAAACTTCATTTCTGGACTGAATTGTCTTGTTTGAATTACAGTAAAACGTGCGATGGTTATCTGTCTGTTGAAAGGGATGCTTTCTTGGGAGGGGGGGTTAAAGGAAAGTGACTCAAGTTACACATGGGTAAAACTATGAAAACTCCCAAGCAGCCAGACAAATCGCGCAAATTTGATTTTGGATAGAACTACTAGTATTTGGAGGTTGCAGAACTCGGCCATTGATGACTCAGTGCTTTTTTTATTTTTATTTTTTTGGGGGGAGGAAGGTTTTCACTTCTTGAAGGTATAACTCAACAGGAGGGTTCAGCTTTAGCTTTTGATTGCTCCCTTTTACCCATTATTTCCAGTTTTTCCGTACTTTCTCTTTTTTATAAATTTCCTGCTGTGAAATTATGAGATTTTCATTTTTACTTGGAATAAATATTTAGCTTTCACTGTTCTTCCTGTTCTTGATAAAAAGCGCCTTGAGGCACTTAAAAACGCAAGACATTTTCATGGCCAGTGTCATTCATATGACAGTGGCCATGAAAATGTCCACTGTCATATGAATAACCAGTGGCCTATTTTCTATGTTACGTTTCATTTTTACTTTCTTGTACGAAGTAAAGGAAGTATAAAATTTCGGGTATCATATTTTAATGAAAATATCGATTTTGATCGCTTTCGGATCCATTTGAAAGATTTTTCTGCGTGACATCGGTACGTAGAACAGAATAAAGGACTCTGTTTTCCAAAATGTTTTATAAACTGGATTTAAAATGAGGGATTTTTTTTTCGTGATGCATATAGGTACGTATGTATGTGTGTATCTCGTGTGACTTAAAAACAATTAGCCGTAGAACGTGGAAATTTTGTATATGGGACTGCTATAACATGTAGTTGAGCACCTCCTCTTTTTTTTGCAATCGGCTGCACGCATTCCCTTACTTGGTTCGGTGAGCTCTATGTCTTTATTCTTATATTTGGTACACTGTGCGTTTCTTGCTTTAAAAATGATTGAATTATTTTGTTCTTATGTTAAGGTTTTTATGCCCTTAGTCAATCTTCACGCAATAGGTGTAGAATTATCAACAATTAAAAAGTTTAAATGCCGCTAGGCATAACGAGGACTCCATTTGTTTATATTTGAAATTCTTCGTAGAATAGTGAATTACGTCACTTGGTACACCATCTTCAGCATCATTAGGACCAAAAGTTAACTTTGAATTTTGTGCACCGAAAATTTTGTCTTTCTGTCCGTTGGCTGAATTACTTGTTTTTATGCGCAAACTCTAATTTTAATTGTAAAAATTGTTTTTTAACTGTTTTCAACTAAATCTTGTATATTAGGTTTTTCTATATTTTTTTAATTTTTAATGAAGATGTTTTGAGTTTTTATGTATTTTTGCCTTGCTAAATGAGAACTGAATTAAATGAGGAATATATCTCTAATTGAATTCCAGGAAATAAGTTTAAATGAAGTGAAAAAAATGTGAATAATTTAATGGGCCGTACAAGGAGGTGGGAAAGTCAGGTGGTGTCGATATCAGCTTTTTTTACATTATGTTAAAAGCAAGCAACGTATATAGGAATTAGTGTGTGCGTAGAGACGTCTCAAAATCAAGCTTTGTGCTAAACTTTTTAATGCTTTTTCCTTCAAAATTTGTTTTGCAGATCTGTGAATGGGGCGCCGATCTGAAGACAGACTGAGATTATATGGTAATGTTCAATAATGTCAATATATCCAAAGTTCATAGATTAATTACCGTCACAGTCTCATTATTATTAGCCTTGAAACACGCAATATTTAAATTGCTTGTCTGCAATAAATTAACGAAATGTTTCCAGTAATGCGTAAGTGCTCGGCAGCAAACTCTGAACTGTTTTCTAGAATAAACTCTATGGTATGAACTCTGAAGCAATACAGTAAATGAAGATTCAGAATTGTAGGAATGGTCCCTTTCATGAAAGGTAAGTGCTACTATCCCACACGTACAAGTAGCTAGCTGTTTAATTAGTATTACCATCAAACAGCAATCGTGTAATACCATCAATAATGTTTGTAGATTAACAAATTGCTCATAATTATGCACACAGATAAATTTAGATATTTCGAACAATCAGCTAAAGAGATAAATGTCAATAATATTCACTGGATTACTCAAAAATGTGTGTCAATATGTCTGTATGTTCTCAATTGCCTACTTTTATATGTTTAACCCAACTCAGGTGCTATTAAGTGTATAGGTTTACAGGCTGGTAAAACAAATCGTAGGTAATCAGTCTAAGTAAAGAATGTTTAAATATATCTATTAAGACGGAAAAATATGTTAATACTTATGCATGCACGCATGTATAAGCAATGCATGTTACCAATGATTATAAAGTATTTTAAATAATTTTAAGCCAATGTTGTTTTCAAAATTTCTGAGTATTAAAACTTTTTTGTCAGTTATGTAGTATGCAAAAAACAATTAGCGTATGTTAGTTTGTTTGTATATTATCAAACGAATTATTAGTTCACTTCTTGAGATCCCGAAACTGTTACCACTCTAAATTCAAAGGCAGCAGTTAGATGACGAACCCAGCTACCAGGAAACTATAGGATGATCACCCTTTCTCGCCTGTTTTATTTATTTTGAATATCCAGTTTTAATTGGATATCAGAAGAATCGAAATGTTTTTAAAGCTGAATTTAACATGAAAATATGAAAGCATAATTCATGTTTTGAAATTAAACATGTGATGTGTTTTTGAATACGGACTAATACAGGTAAAAGTATAATCTTGTTATCCCGTAAATATTGTATTTAAAAACACATTTTGAAGTATGGTACCATCAAATCGTTTGCCTTTTACACAGAGCGCAAACTGCTGCAAAACATGAACCCTATAATGTAATTTAAACATGCTGAGATATGTGAAATGATACAGAGCTCGTTTATTCATTCATTTAATTAGGATAGCACTAGCCAGTTTCAATAAACTTCCGAATTCTACCTATAATTTAAATTAGCACGCTTTGTTTGTTTTGAGAAGCATTTTATTATTTAAATGTCACACCTGCAGAACTGTCCAAACTTCATTTGGCTTTGCAGTTACACCAAGCAACTGCAAAATTAAATAATGTTAATATCACTCGACATGAAAAAAAAGAAGTAATGCTGACTTATATCTAGCAGTGGCAAAATATTAACTGATATTTTTGACATAATTAAATATTTCTATTAATCTTGATAGATAAATTGACAAATATAAGGTCGTTTTCCTTTAAGAATGATTTCTCCGGCGAGAGTGCCTGGAAAAGTGAATATAACGGAATCGCTCAGAGCATCATAGAGCTCAGAGCAAATTTTTAACACCTTTCTTAAGAATTGGGTTAAACAAACTTCAGGTAAGACGGCTGGAGCTTTAAAGCGATTTTTGTTTCAAGTTTAACATGTGTTACTAATAGTGCATTGGCATTTATGTAGAGCTACGTTTGCCCGAGAACGACCCGTATATTTATTTTGAATGTACCTGTTTGAAAATACTCGTTACTCGTATAAACTTGCAAAGAAATAAGAAGTGAAAATTAAGAAAGAAGCCTGCCTTGCAATTTTAAAGGGATTTTATCAGACAAAAAAAACTATTAAAGTCGTAACATACTGTGCTATCGATATAGTTAGCGTTTCTGTCTGCGGTATCGTTAGGCCCAGTTTCGAATACAGGAGAAGGTTTGGATATTAGTAAGTGCATAGTGTCTATGCGGCATAGAGGCACTTAAAATACATGGGAAGCTGAAAGTCCTCTGGAGTAATTTGGTGACAGAGGAAAAGGGGTCGCTTCAAAATTGGGATAGAGCTTGGTAAAGTCGTACTGTCAATCTCTAAAGTGCCCAAGCTCCAACCTACGACAGACAGAGCCCTGCCCTTCTTCCCACGATAGAATTCGTGGACTTGTTTGAAGGTAGTGTTATGCGAGCGATATAAATTACGACAATGCCTTATCACTTAAAAAGCCTGATATGTTGATAATACTAATCATACGTTGATTAGAAAAAAAAGATTTAACATACATTAGATTGATATGTTGAAAGCATTATAAAAACAGGTAATTAAATGCTCAAAATGCAATATGTACGTAAAATCTAAATAAAAATGCTTTTTTTATTTTTTGGCATAAAATTTAAAGAAAAGGGAATTTTTAATATACTTCTTAAATGTTATACAAGCAAATGTTAACAACTTCTTAAATGTTATACAACATTTTTCATTTCAAGGAACTTTTAAAAGGAAGTGGACAGTTCAGTAATTTAAAATGAAAATTGTACTAATACTCAGAATTCAACAAATATTTTAGAAACGCTTTTCATTATTCTTATTTGAAATGTAGAATTTGAAATGCTAATTAAGTATTAGTTATAGCAAAGATAACATACTTTATTTTGCTTTTTGTTTAATATTAATCTGCTTTATTTCAAATGTACGTTCTAGTAGATACACTCGTATTTTAAAACCCATTTAATTTTTCAAATAACGGTAATATTTTACTTTGTTTTATTAATATTTGCTCACTTACTTAATCTTCGCGCAATAAGTATGCAAATATTCTTTCCCCTCTTTTAATCTCGTACTATGCTGCAAAACTCAACGCTGTAGGTAATGGAAGGGGTACTGTTGTAACATTTTCCAAAATACCGAGGTTAGCTTGAATTATTCTAGTTTTATTATCATATTTGTCAATAAGAAGTATTTTTATAGTTTTATAAGTGTCTGCAATAATACTCATTTTATTAACTAATCTCTTCAGTTCATCTGCTAAATAATCACACAAAAATGCGTATTTATCAATGGCTGAAAGATATGGGTTATCATCGACAGGTGATTTAAATTGTTCCCAAAAACTCACAGTTTCACATTCCCAGGGAATGGCTCAAGTTTAACTATCGGTAACTTCACAGTATAGAAATGAGAAACCGGAGCAGGAGTACTTGGGAGCAAATTAGAAACTCGAACATTATTAGCGTCTACTTGTACGACATTCTCAATAGCTTTACGTGCTTTAAAAAGCAAGTTTGACATCTTTTGTATATTCTTCACATTGTAAAACATATTCAGCATCGGAGAATAAATTATGAATACTATTATCCAATAATTTCATTTTACTCATTACAATTAATTACTTATTCACATCTTTGGAATTATCATTATAAGCGTCTGTAAACTCCGTGATAAAGCAAGTAATATTTGTTCTAACAGTCGTTTAAAAAGCGTAATATTATCCACAGCATTACCTTGTAACGACATTTCAAAATGCGCAAGGAAACAAACAGAATTTTAAACGATACAATTAAAGAAAAATTAGAAAAAATCTGACAGATTTCATATTACGCCCAAACGGGCTTTTCTTAACGTTTCGTATGTTACCTTTATTTATTAACTAGCTGTACCCGCCCGGCGTTGCCCGTGCATTTAGAAAATGCAGATAAGTGAATAGCGCAGGAATAGTAGTGTAGGACATGTAGACTGTCTCTCTCTCTTCCCCCCCACACACACAACATTCCCCGTCGATAAAAAGGAACAATATATCCTAACCATGAGCCATCTGTTAAAAAATTAGTTTAAATGAGAACAGACCTCATATTAGCACATGCTAGGAAACCGTAGTCATGTGGTTATAATCATTGGTCTGAAGTTTAAAGAAAAGTAAAACATAAAAAATTCAAAATCAAAGATAGGAAAGAGTTGAAAGGGAAAGATAGAGAGTACAGTACAGAAAAAATAAAAAGTAACGAAAACATGGATGAAATAAAACATCCTGCTTACAGGAAATTTGGAGTTGAGAACCAATTAAATTTTTAATTTAAGTGTAAGTTAAACTTAGATGACAATGAATTAGAAGAGGAGAGTGTTTGTGTATGTTTGTGGAGCTCGGGCTGGGGTCGCAAGGGCCCCTGACCGATTAATGTCTGTTGGTACTGCAGCACTGGGAAGCAGCACCATTCGGATTATTGCTCATGCTCTCAAGAGAGCACTAAACAATAACATCATCATTTAAAGCATGACAGTCAGAGTTAGTTTGGGAGAGTGGAGAGTGGCAATAATTTTTCTTTAGATTGTCCTTTTCGTTAGAGAGCCTCGGGATAAACTATATTTAATGTTCTTCCATTCGGAGCTAAGATGTGTAGATTATCGGCATTACCAACTCTTGAACAACCCACGTACAGTTGACCATGGGAGAAACACGGCTTACGGAGGTCGAGCCCTACAACTTTGAGAGATTGTCCTTGTGCCTTATTAATGCTCATCGCGAAACTCAAACGAACAGGGAATTGTAGACGCTTAAACTGAAACGGGAGATCGGAAGGGATTATAGGAATTCTTGAAATAAACACATCTTCGCCTGCAGCATGTCCGGTCATGATGGTGGAATTGTTATAAATCGATTTAATAAGTTGAAAATAAATGATAGCAACAAATCACAATAATAGCAACACAATAATGCAAATTAAGAAACAAAAACTGAAGAACAAAAACTTTATAAAAAATAATTTTTTTTAAATTTTTCTAATTCAAAAATCGAAAATCGGGCTTCGAGGTCTGGTGGCCAGCCCCTTTGTGCTTCCGTGTAAAAAATTCCAGGTCCCTGCGTGCGATAGATTTGGCTGGAGAGCTCGGTCAGACAAATGGACAGACAGGCAGACAGACAGACAGACACATTACACTTGCTTTTATTATTATAGACTACCATTTTCTTCTTACTTAAAGCATAAAATTCAGTTCAATAGCAATGTCACAAAATAATTTAAAAAGAGCATATCTTTAGAATTTCCGATAGAGGGTCTAGAGTGCTGGAAATAAAAATGTTTTTTTTTCCTTTACAGTGTTGCCATTGTTGTCTTTGAAATCGCTGCGTTTGTTAATGTAAAATTCGTTAAAGTTTTACAAAATATGAAATGAATATTAAAACAAATTCCAAATTAGGGGTTCCAGATGGATGGAGGATTACGTTATTCAAAATTGGATGGCTCTAGGTACCGTTGTTTTATCGCAGTGCGAGAAACAGACATATATTTATGCAGATTCTTCATTATTTAATTTCTTTAAATATAACACAGGGCGACAATATTTAGTAGCAACAATTTGAAAAGTTATACAGCCTTTTAAGTTTTCAACGCAAAATGCCAAAGATACAATTAATCTGAAAGAGTTGACAGTGCGTGATGCGTGATTCGTGCATCGTGTTGAGTTTCATACCAGTGTCTAAAATTTGGTAATAAAATTGCAGTTTCTTCAAATTTTAGTTGTAGTGAGTTTAAACCAGCTCATATTTAAGCAGTTGAAAAACAAGTATACTTTTGAAAAGTATAAAAAGTATTTTAAATTTTGTTTTGTTTTGTTTTTTACTGTTCATTTTGTTTTTTCTAATTACGCGTGCTCTCATCAGAAAAATGGCTATGTGTAAAAATTATTGAATAAAAGAAAGCTGTATAGAAGTGAGAATATTTATATTGATTTGATTTAATTCTTCAAATTACGCGGCTTTACGTATCCAAACGATCGCCTTCATCCTTTCTTGTTTCAGCCAGCGAATAGCCTTTCTAAACTGGTGTGAACAACAGAGTAAGATTGTGACAATGGATAAACTAAATTATATTCAGCAAATATAAATATCGCGTTATTTAGAAATAAAGAGCAGCTATTTTCCATCCTTTCATGTGCTAATTTAAATTAGTTATATATTGTTATTATAAATTAGTACATCTTTTTAAATGTAAATTTATTTACAACGGAAATTTCGTTTACTCTGAGTAAGTAAAAGCAAGAGAAATTTATAATACGTTATGATGTCATATTATGCAAATTCGAGTGTTAATTTTACTTATTTTGTGAATGGAGGGATAATCAAGAAATTGAATAAAGTAAAAACAAAGTAATTAGGCGAGAGATATAGGTAGTCCGTAAGTACACATATCTTATTATTTTTAAATGAAGCAATGTGAAGATAATTTATTTCCTTTCAATCTGCCTTCGTATACCTAGATTTCTTTTTTCTCTTCCTCTCTCTTAACCTTTCTTATTAAAGAAATAACTTCAATAATTCTTACGCTATCTTTAAAGTATCTTTAAAGTGGGTATTCTTTAGTAAAATTATAGCTAGCAAGTGGCAAAAAAAATCAAAATCAGTGTTCTTAACCATGTAACATCCATAACCAGTTTAAAGCAGTTTACCAGTACAGAACGTAGCTGCCAACATAAACCGCAATGTCTGACCACCGTCATGAATGTAGCCTACATTTTTCCGTTTTATATACATGAAACGCCGCATTTAATGACAGGTATTTCCTCCTCTGCCGTCAAGATTCACTAAAAAAGAGCAGCAATAATGATAAATTATTGCCACAAGACTCTCCTCCATATGGGACACAGGTGTGCTGAAATTCAGTCTTCTGTGTAACCGGCAGCCTAATCCTTAATCAATACTGACAATTGTTAAATGTATTTACTACACATTTTCTGTCTTGATATTCTTTGCTTTTATGTAAAATAAAGAAGCAATGTAAACTGTGTTAAATAATCACAATATTTCATAAAATAATGGTAGCAAAATTTTATGTAAAAGAGCATTTTTTAAAATAAATTTATGTAAAATTTTAATTTCTGTAAATATCTCATTTTAGTTAAATCGTATTATTTTATATCAAAATAAGATAAATTCAACTAAAGACACTAGAATGATTTTTTTAAGTAATTATCCAGAATTAAATTTTTTATTCTTTAATGCTCCATTGCAGTATTTTTTGTCCTGGTTCTTTTGTAATCGTTGTAACACTAAATGATAGCTTAATTGCTATTACAAGAAATGAAAATTACATTTTTAGTTCAAGTTTAAAAGATCGGAGAATGTGTACTTAATGAAAGTTAGGTGTTATATCTATGGAAAGCGGAAAGGTTGTCGCTATTGTAAATATTATTTTTATTGTAATTTATATCGGTAACATAAATATATCCAAAACTCGTATTTGTTATTAATTATTCTACTTTTTTATAAGATATAGTTTTTGCATCATGTGAAAATACATAATAATTAGATGTGAAGTACTTCACGTTGATTTGATTTATCATTTAACAACTTGGCAACAGAATTTCTTCTCTGTTTTTAAAATTTCTTAATTTAATTTTTTTGGTTCTCATAACCGAAGCTTACGACAGTCCTACTAGTTAAGATCTGTGAATATTGGTAATTCGCCTTGGATTCAAATCCCGGCGAACGGGCTAAGTGCATGGCCATTTCTGACGTTTCATTATGTGTAACATGAAAAAGAACCAGTTTCCGTTAGAACGTCCTCCACGAAAGCATCCTTTTCCTTATACATATTCCTTATGCTTCTTAGAGTTCGTTGCCGTTACATAATAAATCAAAACATCTCATACACTGAGCGACCTTTCGATTTTGCTAGTATTTTCGGCTAAGAATCACAGTTTTTATTAATAAATATATTGAATTATAATAAAACAACAAATACAAGAAATAAATTGTTGCTTGTATTGTTGCACAAAGTTGAATGCACAAGTCCGATAAAAAGTTAAAATTTATTCTAATCATTAAAAATATAACAAAAAGCTGAATTATTCCTCAAAGATATTCGTACAATATCACAATATCAGGCAATATAGACAGTAGCTATATTTTAAACTACGAAAACGATAAATAGAACGCAATACAAAGTGCATAGAAAGCTAATCCGATCCAAAAAATTACAGCAGCTAAGTAAACAACAACAGCCCGCTTAAACAACTGAGCTGAGATGTTTCTCTTCGGCTTTTATAGCTTTCTGAATCGGTAGCGCGAAACAGTTCTAGCAATTTCTGAAAAGCAAAAGGAGTAGAATTATGGTTACAGCTAACACACTAGTCAATTACATTTATCCAAATTTAGTATCCGTTACCGAGATAAACGTTTATTCAATGTTAAATGCACGTGCTCTTGTATTTTTACTTTTCTGGCATAGCTTTCCCTTAAAATTTGTCACGCGCTGCATTGCACGGGGAAATAAAACAATTTTAATCATAATTTTAATAAGGTTAGCTATTTTAATACCAAATTCATAACAGTAATGCATTGTATTTATTGTAAAGTTTCATTTGTATATTAATCTTGCACATGTGATAATGACGAAAATATCCTATTTGTATTTGTAATTCTCTCACCAAATTGGAAAACTAAAATCAAAATGATAAATTAACCTCTGGCCTTTCTCGAACCAGACATGTGCTTACTTATATATCATTACTGCATTATTTCAAACAGACAGCTTCAAATTATTCGAAGCCTGATTTTTAAGTCGCACAGCCTCATCATTTTATATGCATTTATTCTTAGATAATAACTCAAATTCGGCAGTTTTCCTCAGTTTATATGTAAACATTCTACAATTTCCCTTAGTTACTTCGAACAGCATTGTCTCTGCTGAAATAATTTAGCTCATTAATCGATCAATTACTTTCAGTCATTTTCTCTTATCTCTAAGAACGATCACTTTTCTAAACATTATGATCCGATTCAATTATTTTATCAGAAATATCATAGATTTTTTAAGAAATGTCTTAGTTAATTAAAATTCTATGCAGCGGAATCATGAAGTGGAACATATTCTTTATTCACCCTGTGGGAACAAATACGAACGCGAGCGAAAACTACCGTCTTCTTTTCCTTCTTTCATTTTTTTTTTCAGTTTTTTCACATGCAGAGTAAGGAACAGAAAGAAATATTAACAACATTATGAAAAATACTGAGTGAATTCAGAGACGGCCGAAAGATGAATCTAAGCTCTAGAATCTAAGAATCTAACACTAAATTTTGAGTTTTCACGATTATAGAATTTCTCTATAGAAATTAATATAAAGCGTAGTAGTATTTTATCTTCATCAAGTATTAACGATCTCTCTTCTAATAATTGAATAACGAGATAAAAATTATTAAAATTATGCCTGTAAAATTTCTAATATTATTTCTATTGCCAGGATGTGTGCTGGAATTTTGCTGCTCCGTGCAGTCGCTTCTTAACCTAAATTCTACCGCCCTGTACCTGCCTAAATTTTAAAATATTTCCATCCCTAAATTCAGCTGCCGGTGCAGTCGCTGCGTCTCCTAAATTCTACTGCACAATACCTGCTTAAACATATTTCCACCCCTAAATTTGGTCACCGGTAGCGCCTGCATCGGTTGCATTGACCTCGCCAGTTGCTCTTGTTAGCATTATTTTATAGTTTTTTAAAATTTAAACTAAATTTAACAGTAAAGTAATAATCATTATTCAAAAATACAAAATTATAGGAAAAAAGTTGTAAACATGTAAGATTTTATTTAAACTAACCAGCTATTTTTATGTTACTTCCGTTCATCTTCCTGTTTCCCGTTAGTTTTAACCGTAATTTAAATTAAGTAAGCTATAAACGCATAGTTGAATACTGTTTAGTTAGCTTACTTTGGCAATTGTTTGCGATACTTGCCAGCTGCCAGTACGATCTTTATTCTGCGTCTATAAAAAATTAGCTTTTGAGGCTAAAAAGAAATTTAAGTCATTAAGTGTGAAATTAATTATTGTCTAACATTAAATTGGTGTTGCTTTAAGTTATGAGGTGCTTTAGAGTTGACTAGGTTTCGTTTTTATATTAAATTTACATCTTCTTTCGATTATTTTCCTACCAGTAGCGTAACTTATACATGATTATTCTAGAACTTCCGTAAGTTGTAGAATAGTTACCTTTTTTTCCTGTTTTTTTGACTAGAGCATTGAAAGCTAGCAGCGGCTGCAGAAATTCATAGGAACTATATAAAACTGAAACGTATCAGTAGGCAGATATTTGTAATCACAAGCAATTAGGAACAAGTGAATATAAAAAACATAATTAAGTTACAATTGAGTTAAAGATTAAAAATCAGGTTAATCTCCTTTCTGATGGAAATTTTTGAAATCTATTACTTAACATACACTTATAGAAAACATCGTCGTTTTTCCAGTACATGTCAAGAAAGCAGCCTTGTTTGGCTTGCTTATTGATATTATGAAGAAAGGAAGCTATTTTTTGCTTGGAATGCCACTGTAATTCACAATTTAAAGAATGTTAGCTAACAGTCTACAGAGCTCTTTAAGGAATCCATCCTTTTTTATTCCTCACAAAGCGGAAGATATTGGTATGGTGCCGGTAACTTAGTTGGATTCGAATTACTTGGATTAGGGCAGTGCGTAGTCGAGGACTATCTTCCTAAAGGAAAGTATGCTTTTGTAGAGGACGTTTTGAGAAGAACCGTCTGGTATTCACATCACATAAGGGGAAATCAGCAGTATTAGCAGATAATATAATTTTATTGTTAAAGAATAAATTACTGAGAAATTTATATTTCATACGTGAAATAGTTCCTATCTAATTTGTAACAGAGATTTAATAGCAGAATTATCACAACATTTCGCAGTGGGAAACACATAGTAGTGTAATAATATAATCAGTAAGTGTAGCCGTGTTGGAGTAACGGTTTAAGCATTAGTTTGTGTTACGATAATCGTATTTATCCGCAAAATTTTGACAAGCTATGATTTCTCGCTATGTGCTGAACAAGGAATGGTACCTAGGATCTTTCAGTCTGCATACGACCTGCATACCATCTGTTATTTAAGAACTTTCAGCGAAATTTACTGAAGACTCAGAGTACTTGTCTCAGATACTTCTCGATTATTTTCTTTACATACTACAAATAGAATCGGTGGCGCGTATTCATCTATTAATTCAATAAACACAGAAATTTTGATGCTTATTACTCAATAAGGTATCACTTGATGCATTCTTTTCTTGTGTACCTGTTACTGGGAAACTTTATTCTTTAATTAAAAAGATTAACATTTGAATTAATTTGTTTAAATATTTTATTGTGCGGCTTAGCCACATTTTAAAATAATTTTAATTTTAATAACAATTAATAATGGCAATTTTAACTGAATTTGGTTCTTATCGTTTGAGCTAAATGCATTCAAAAGTCTTACATGTGCCTAATTTTGGATGATTTGCAGTTAAAATTCACATCACTTTCTAGCATATATCAGAAACTCGTTGGATTTTTAATCCAGCCTGCGGATCTTATCATTTCGCTTTTTGACCTTATTCCTGATATTTCACTTAATATTCACAGAAATCCTCTCGCATACGCAGTTGTGAATGAGGTGCCCCATGACCTTGATTTTCCTTCAGAATGATCGTCGTAATATTTAATGTTCAGGAATTTGTGTCGCATTTCTATGCAGTGTTGAGGTAAACTCCTATTTTAAACCAACTTCGGGGTCATCCAGGACTCTCCCCTCGAAGAAGCCTCCAAAGATTCCAGGTGGTACTACTGACCTATAATATTTTTGAGGGAGGTCAAGTACCAGGCCTGTTGAGATATATCCTGCTACCAAGCGGGTAAAACATTTGATGAAAACTTAATAGATATGGTGCAACCAAATCTTTTTTCCTCATCACAGGAGTGATCACATCCTTCCTTTAGAATAGATGATTGATCTACAGTTGCCGTGTCTGCGGGCTCTGTCAAAGATGAAAGTCTTCGGTATATTTAACAGCAAGAGTAAAATAACATCATAATAGCTAAAATGAGATCGAAATATTAACAACTCACATAAGCTTGTATAATAATTGATATAATTATTATTTTTAACGATATATGGTTTACATACAGTAACAGTAAAGCCATAAATGTTCCCATTAGGCAGCAATGAAAACTGCAAAATGAATTTTTTAATTTTATTCGGAAAAGTAATAAAAATTATGCTTCATAAGGATCTGCTTCACAGAGAATTTTGTATTCGTTATAGACGTCTCATATATTTTATTGACGCCCTCTTCGAAATAAGGGTTAACTGTGTCGACATCTGTATCTAAGAACTAGGGCTCAAATTCCGGAGAAAGCATAAATGTTGTACGTCAATATCGGTTCACTTCCTGTGGTGCACACTGGATAATGCTCTCTGCGATAAACGGCTAAATATTGATATCTTCAGGCTTTCCCAACCAATAGTTAATAAACAAATGTACGGCTTGTACAGAAATCACGTATTAAATTTAGACACCAGGGAAAAGAGAAATCTCATCTATACTTTACTTCTTCCTCTTGAAGATTAAATGTTGATGGCAAAGGATACTTTAAAATTTATCAACTTTTTTGATGTTACAAGTTTATCATAGCATTTGGAAAAATAAATTCAATTTTACAATAAAAAATTCTAATTTAAATTGTGAAATGAAACTTGTCTTAGGAGGAAACAGCATATTAAATAAATTTTATGAAACTATAACTTTATTATATTATCAGTAAACGAAATAAAATTAAATTATGTCTGCTAATTCATGAGAAAAAACGGACTGTTCTAGAATAAATCTTCCCACCATCTAATTAATTCTGTAATTTTTGAGAGAATACCTAGTAGTAATAAACCTAGTAGTGCCTAGTAGTAGACTAATTTAGGGA
The DNA here is from genome assembly GCA_000611955.2 of Stegodyphus mimosarum. Classification (NCBI taxonomy): domain Eukaryota; kingdom Metazoa; phylum Arthropoda; class Arachnida; order Araneae; family Eresidae; genus Stegodyphus; species Stegodyphus mimosarum. The sequence continues at coordinate 607,699 of KK115033.1, read as the reverse complement.
TAAAGTATAACTGAGATAAAAATTACAGCAAATACATCAAAACTTGTTATGAATTGAGATTTCAGTGTATTATACGGTGTATAATGCAGTGAGTGATTTATGCCCGGCAATGACCTAGGATAATAACTGCTAAACACTAGTAGTTCGTCCCCGGGTTCAGACCCCGTTAAGTGGTCTGGCTGTGTAGGAATTTTTGTGGTGTCTCTATGTGTGATGGGAATATGAGTAATTTTCCCTCAAAATCCTTTGTGAATGCGTATCTCCAATTAGAAAGATAGCGCTCTAGGACTTGACCATAATCAAATAAATAAACAAACAATCTTCAATAGTCTTAGAGAACAGTGCAGGAACCGGACTGAAACTTGAGACATTCATTTCGGATGAATTTTGAAAACAGGCATTAAATTATCCATGAAAAAACAGAAACGTTATGACAAATAGAAACATTTACTCAAATTTGAATAAATTAATTTATTGCCTCATTTATAAAAACTCCATGCAACAGTGATTAGGTTTTATTATTATTATTATTATTATTATTATACTGTAAAATTTTGATTATCAAAAAGCAATGCCAATTTAAATAGCTGAAAATGTGAATGTAAAAGAAAGTCATAACCACAGATAAAATTTTGCTTATTTATCTGATGCAACATAGTTTTTAAGCTTTATTTCACAACTTAGTGCATTTAACCTTATGGAAAGTATGCTTTGAAAAAAAATTACTCAAAAACTCTATGTATTAGTTATACTCTCTTTTACACAAATTTACTTGCTTTGTCGATTTTTTTATCTCGAAATTCTAATATTTTAATATGTAAAATAATAGTTACGAGTACGTTATTAATAATTACAATAAAACCCGGTGTATTTGAGCTAGGTTTTTAAAAAATACTTTGGATAATCGATGATCAGATATAGTTCCATAAAATAATGAATCATTTTATTTTTGAATGTAACATTTTCGATAATAGTATTATTTTTGAAAACATTTCTTGGGAATAAACTTCAAATTTATCTTTTTTTTCCTTTAAATGCCAAAACGTTCTGCATGAACTAAATCTTTATTCTTATTAGAATTATCCCTCTCAAGCTAGTGGACCAAAGATTCAATAATGAAGATGAGAAAGCGTGTAATGAAAGTTAATGAACACTATATTTCAAATATAATAAATACTTTTTAAAGAAAGAAACTTTTAAAAACATGAAAGAGGAAAATAGCATAGTACTCTCCATAAATTATTATAAGTTTCTAGTCCAGACTAATTTAGGGACAAATTTTCAATAATTCACTGACGGATTTTTTTATGCAGTGCAAACATTCTGTAAAGACTTACTGCCGAATTAATACAGTTTTCTAAAATCACTCTATAGACGTTTTATTTTCGGTGCAGGAAACGACAAAAATGTGCAGTGCTCTTGCCGAGATTTGAACTCGGGACCTTATTATTGCTAGTTTAATAATATATTTCCAGTTACTCCACGAAGGCACACAATGAGGAGGAAGGAAATGCCTTATATTCTTCCCGACTTAAAGACGAGAACCTGATCTCCTAATCCTTGTAGTGGCGAATAATCTTCCCTCATATTTTAGTTCAGCGCCACTTGTAGAGTTATGCCTTAGAAATGAAGCTTTATGTTTTCTATAGTTTATTTATTTAAAAGAAAATCGTTTCGCATACCGAAAATTTTAATTGGCATAATAGTCAATGAATGCAGTCTATTTATCTCCTGGACAGAGATTTCCAATTCATGATTTTTGCACACAAAATTCTAAGACACGTGATGAGATACTTCCCAGTTAGCAAGGTGTCAGTAAAACATTGTGCGCCACAGCACCAAATGTGGCAACCTGTTTATTATATGTCATGAATAGATATGCAACGACATCATTGCGAATAAGCGAGAAGAATGAGCATTGATTCAGTAATCGTTCCTTCTTTCACTCACACTTTTGTTGAAGTAATGATTTTAGGGAAAAAGGTCGCTGTGAATTACTTCATTTACACTCATGTCCATAAATTAAGGATAATGCAAAATCAGGCAAAGGAAGAGTTAGAAGCAAAACAAATTTGACTTATTTGTAAAGCTTATTTATTAAACAAAAGGTAAAGTGCAAAAAAAAGATCCTATATGTTTGATATTATTGAAAAAATTAGCGATTTTTTCTCCCTGGAGCAAATTACAAAAAAAAAACCTATTTACAAAAAAACAATATTACATAGCTGGTATGATTGTTAACACATTGTATGTCTCCCAGACGATGCAATGCAGTCCGTACAACGCCTAGGCATGCTGAGTATCAAATTATCGATCTGATTTTAGAGGATATTACACCACTCAAAAGGCAATGCTCTCCGAAGTTCCGGTAGACATGTAGGAGAAGGTTGACGGCCTACAACTCGTCAGCCAGGCATGTCCCACACGTGCTCTACTGGATTCAAGTCCGGTAAGAATGCTGGCCAGTTCATACGGGTTATATCATCCGATTGAAGGCATTCGCTTACCATGTTTGCACGGTGAGGACGGGCATTGTCATCCATAAACACAAATTGTGCGCCCACGGCGCCCCGAAACAAACGTACATGTTGTTCTAGAATGACGTCCCGATAGATTTGGCTTGTCATGGTTCCAATTTGAACATGCAGGTCAGTTCTGGAACCCAGAATAGTTCCACCCCAAATGAGTACTCCTGCACCACCGTAACGGTGTCGTTCAGTGATGTTTTCTTGGTGGTAACTTGTACCTGGAGCTCTCCATATGAATGTCCGGAGGCGAGAATCAGACTGCAAGCTAAACCTGGACTCGTCGGAAAACATCACACAAGCCCATTGTTGCGTTGTCCACAATTTATGTATTTTAGAGTTCGATTTCCGCGTGACACCGAATTATCCTTAATTTATGAAGATGAGTGTAATAGAAGCCGAACATCGAACAAATGAAAATAAATTCTCCCAAGACTAATTAAAAATAACATCCATATTGAAAGAATTCGTTTGACAGTTTTCAAAATACAGTTGTGTTACATTACTATAGGAGCACCGAAATGAAGACGCAAAAGAAGATCACATCGTGAGAAGACATCTACAGAAAAGGAAGTTGCTTCCAAGATTCGGAGATTTTCACTTCCTTGTACGAAGTAAAGAAAGTATTGTAATCACGAAAATTTTCGGGTAACTTATTTCAACGAGAATCTTCATTTTGACCGCTACCGAATACAATTTAACGAAGTTTTTGCGTTGCATCTTTACTTTAGGACAGAATTAAGGACTCTTTTTCCCAAAACTGGTTGCAAAAAAGATTTAAAATGGATTCAGAAGAGATTTTTTCGTGACGTCTGTACGTATATATAAATCTCGCTATAACATTTCCTTGTGCACGTCCCTTTTTTATTGCAGTCGGCCGCATAAAAAGCATATATATGTTTGCTTAAGGAAATCTTTTCATATATATATATGCGTGTGTGTGTGTGTGTATACCCACACCGTTACTCGGCTCCGTGAGCTCAGTGTTTTTATTCTTGTATATTGGTAAATTGTGTATTTTTTGCTTTAGAAATGATTGAATTACGTTGTTCTTATTTTTCGGTTAAGTGTTTTATGCTTTTAATTAATCTGCATGCAATAGTTGTAGAATTATTAACAAGTTAAAATTGGCTAGTTAAGCCTCACGAACCACCATTTGTTTACGCTTAAAACTCGGCAGAATAGTGATTTAAGTCACTTTCTGTACATTCAGTGTAATTTTGCCAAATGGGATCAAAAGTAAACGTTCAGTTTTGTGCATCGAAAAATCTGCCTTCTGCTCGCTGACCGAATTGCTTGTTTTTTCGTAGAAAATCTAATTTTAATCGTAAAAATTGTTTTTAAATGTTTATAAATTGTTGTAATTGTTTAATTGTTCAATTTTAATAAAGATATTTTGCGGTTTTATGTATTTTTGCCTTGCAGCGAAGTGAGAACTGAATTAATTGAACGAGAAATTTATCTCTAACATAATTCGAGGAAATGCGTATATTCTTTACTTCTGGTTCCAAAAATTCCCAATGGCAAAATTTTGTAAACTGCAAATAGAAATGAACCACTGTAGAACAAATGCAATAATCAGACTCATTCTTGTTTATGAATTTCTGTATTGTTCTTTATTCTTGTATTTAGCTAGGGTTTCATAAAATAGCAATTATTTTCATGAAACTACTATATGTATCTTTAGGGTTGCGCTTATCTTCAGTTAGAATTCGTGCCAGTATTTTAATTTGACGACGAGACACATCTCGATAATAACCTTCTGGTGGTATTACGAATTGAGGATTTTCTTCTTAAAAATAAAACAATTCAATGCTTTAAAAAATTGCAGATGACGTGTTTAGGGCTAACTATTGAATGTTATTGTCTTCACCGTTTCAGATAAGTGGGGTTTTCTGAACATAGTTTTCAGTATCACATGTAACATAACGCCTGATATGAATTGATCTACACACTTATCTGTATGAAGTCATAAATATTCAGCAATTACATCTTATATTATAAAGAATGTTTCAACTTTTACAAGTATAGATAAAAGTATTGAGTTTGATGGAAAGTTACATCTGCTTAATGGAAGGGTCGTTTATTCTCCATATCTACGATTGCATTTTATAATTTGAGTGATAATTTGTTTCCAGAGTAAACAACCGGATGAAGCGTAAAAAAAGTCATTTGTCTGCAGTATAAATTGATTACTTCAGATAATGATGGTTAATAAATATTCTAGTCTAAAAGCTAGCTTTCAGATTAAAATTTGAGTTTCTCATTCTTTCAATAAGTTCTTCCCCAAAATAAATTCAATTTGATACATTATTCGATTAAACAAGGGGTTCCCAACCTTTAACTTGTATCGACGCCTTTCAAAAGAATGGCTTTCGTCAAAGACTACTTTACATTTTTTTTTCATAACATATACCATGCAACATAATCATAATTGCCCATAAATAATTTTAAAATAACAATTATGTTAAGAATATGAACAAATGTTTTAAAAAAAAACTTTTCTTCATATTTTTAATCTAAATGTTTATTGGATTTATTTTGGTTTACTGAATTTATTATTTGTTATTTTTTGTGTTATAAATTAATAATATAAACAATAAATTAATAATATAAATTTTAAAAATATAAACAGGTTTTCAGAAACAAAGTCACAGACTTTAATTAATGTGATAGTTAGATCCGATGTATAAATGCAAATGTTTTAATATCAGGTATAAAATTGCTTAATTCAATTCTTTAATCGCCTCTTTCAAAAATATTCAATCTCTTTCTTGTTTTTCTGTCTAGTTTTGCGTCTTGACACTTTTGTGTGTGTGTGTGTGTGTTTTGTGATTTGATTCTTACTACATAATCTACTAACTTTATATCATAAGTTAATATAATTTTTTTTGTAATCAATTGGATCTTAATCTTGCTGACCAGTTGCTAGTGCACATTTGGCTAACGACTCCAGTTGACCCTTTGATCATGATCGATTTCCCGTAAATTTTTACCGAGTCCCAGGAGGCCAATACTGACCCCGTTGGGAATGCCTGAACTAAAAGAACTTAGTGTAATTAAGCTAACTACTGCTAAGCTGTCAGGAGATTTCAGCAATAGAAATGAAAATGCGAATTAAAATGAGTGTAACTGTTTTCCTTTTCTTTCCACTTTTCACTTACACACTGGCATGCGCTACACTTCGTCAGATTTGTAAGAATGTGGGCCACTTTTTATCCATTTCGGCAAAGCCAAACGCTCCAGTATCTATGAAGGAATGATTCTTCCGGTTCTTTGCCCGCCTGTCCAAATACGCGTATGCACCCGGAACAGGGCTGGAATGTTTCCTCTAAAATATCTTCTGGTGTCACGCTCAACGCGTCATGTTCCACGCGGGAACGAGGCGGGAAATTTCAAAGCAGCGCTCGTAGCGCAAGTGGGAATTTTCGGCGGGAAAACAGGAACGAACAAAGAAAGTAGGTCTTTGACCTGAGTTTCCCTAGCTTGGGCTCGTTTCGTGCTGTCTCTGACGTCACTGACCTTCTGGAAGATTAAATCCTCGATCTCGTCATCCTAGGTTTCTTGCAGAATAATCTTGTTTTAAATTTTTGCGACAGACAGAAGCAAAACGAATTTAATTTTCATCTTTCAGCAAATCTTCATCTGCATCTTTTAGTAAAACTTGAATTTGTGGACAGAATAAAGAAAGAGATCGCAACAGTGACAAACGAAGGTTAGTTAATCTCATACCAGATTGAAGGTCATTTCATCGCATTGGTTCAATTTTGTATTATTCTCTTGGGCAAAATTCCCACGCTGTCTTAAGTCCCAAATCTATAAAATTTAGTAAAACTACTAGCGGACGAGCCCTCCAGATGAGCGGGCTTTTCAAGCAAGCAAGAAATTCGTAAATAAATATTTTGGTGCCAAATTAGCGTTTTCAGAGTTTTTAACATTTCGCAACAACCTGTAGCAAATAATAATTAACATATCACGCAACTCGCAACAACCAATTCGTAAATGCATTTTGTATTGCTAATATAGCGTAATGTCTCGGCTGATTAAAATCATAATGGAGAATGGTCAAAATGGCGTCCCACGAATTTTTGGAAGGAGTTCTGCGGAAACTCAATTCCCCGCCGTTCCAGTGGATATGATGTTACAAACAAACAACAGACAGACACACGCAGATTTTAATAGTACAGGTAGTGCAGCGCGAGCATTTTTAATCTGCATACTTATAGAGTTTAAATAAACTAAATATAAAGCCTTTAAAGAGTAATAAATTAAAGTATACAAAACTTTATCATAAACCAAAGCAAATTTAAGTATAATAAAGAAACGTTAGTAATATCAAAATTAAATAAAGTGTTTTCGAGTATCATTCCCTAAAAATGATTCATTGCCGGAAGATTATAAAAATTTCAATACGATATTTTTGTAAATAATTTATTGAATTGTAAATAATCTATTGAAGTCTATTTTACGCTAATTAACTCATTTTATGATTTGGATTTGCACTATGACTTCTCTTTTTCGCTACCCCTCAAGAGTTTCATGATGCAAATGAGCTACAGCTATTTAAAGTGAGAGTTTTAAATGCTTTATATATATATAAATTTCATTTCTGTCTCCCAGCACTTTTTGTTAGTATTCCAGCATTAGCCATTTTGCTGGTTGAAGTTAAACGTGCTGTTACAAATTTTGACCCAAGGTTTAGTTAGGCCAATTCGTGTAGTTCCAGGCTACGCATTCCTTGTATTTTCTATTGTCTGTTAATTTAACTGTACGCATAAGATGTGCCTTCTGTTCAATTCACATTTCATAAAGAGATTCATTTAAAACTACATAGGACTTTGTCGTACTTTTACAAGCAGAGCGATAATTCGCTTTGCAGTATAGTAGGTTCTAAATAAATTTCTGAGTTAGTATTCAAAGAAATTTTTAGAAATTGCGAAGAACAGAAATTTAAATGCTACTGTAGAAAGATTAAAAGTTATTTTACGGGAAAAGAAACGATTTCGGTAATAGTGCTTAGTATTGATGATGAAAAAATAAATTCTCCTCTGATGTTCGACATTATTAAATAACTTACAATTAACTGAAGCTCATCACATGCTGACGTTTATGACAAGCATATTTTTATTAGTTACAAAAGAAAGACTAGCGTGCGGAAATTAAGAGACAACACTTATTTAATATTACAGCCTTCAAGTTAAAGGAAAAAGCATATTGCGATTTGGATAACCGAAAGTCTTCTGCTGGAAAATAGTCTATATTAAAGAATTGTTATGGAACTGGAAAGTTTAAAGAAGAGCAAAGTATGAGGAATGGGCATGAATGACGAGCACAACTACTCGAAGTCTTGATAATGGTCATTCTTAAGTGACCACAAATTCTAGAAGTTATTTTAACCTAAGTTACCTTAGAAGTTATTGTAATCCTCTGTATAGTAGCTTATCGCGATTTATTGTTGTCAGACGGCTCCATGAATAAGACTGATTTCAGTACAATGGATAATATCTTTATAGTAATGAAAGAAATACAAGAACTGAATAAGGTTCCTTTTGCTGATGAGAGTAGATTTCAAATGAACGGTGCTCCGAATATGAGCTAACATAGTGAGTGGTTATCATGTGGTGTCAGTCCTCAAACATTACGGAAGCAGATCGGCAGAATAATTGTACTGTTCTCGTTAAGGAAATTTGAAAAGCATGTAAATCTAGGAGTACTTAGAGAGTGGAAGCTGGCGCTGTAAACCTTGCACGCTATTGAAATGATATAGTCATACTCTATCTGAGTTTGCTTTGAGGCAATCATTATGGTTGATAATACGACAACATTCGGACTGCGGCTGTTTTTTTACTGCTGAGAAGTAAAAAATTGCTCAAATGAGCTAACATGGTCATTCTTGTGATCCGCATCCGATTGAGTACATATTATAATTGCTGGATAAATATTCTATGAATCAGCCACAGACGCCATTTATAGTTCTATGATTAAAAACGATACAGAATAGACAGAGCTTAAACTGCGCCGGAGCCCTGCTCTTGTACTTCTTAGTTTTTGGAATAAATTCTAATTCTAGCCGGAGCGCACCAGAGCCCTAAATCAGAAGGCTTTGGCACTTCCTTTACGCAGATGAACAACAATTTCAGTAGAAACTTGATATCGAAAATTTTATTCTTAGCGATAAAATTATACTAAAAATCGCTTATGAAATTTTAATTTATCTCTTTACATTTTATTTAATTTTAGTTATTTAACTACTTTAATTATTTAAATATATAATAATAAATAAATAAATTAATTAAATAATAATTTTCAATTAAACAATAATTAGTAAATGTTAATTAATTTTATATTCTTTAACTTTTTTAATTATTAATGATTTTAATAGTCATTTTATTTATTTACTTACTCTTGTTCCTCTTTCCTGCCGGTTTTCCATAGGGCTCCGGTACTTCTACTTTTAGAAATTAAGCTCTGAGAATAGCAATTCTGCTTCAAGAACTTATTAACATGAAATATTGACAAGCCTGATATGAAGCATACACATGCATTGTAAAACATGCATGTTCGAAATGATTTCACCTCTTACTGAGAGCTAAATCTTCTTTATTTCATGTCTGTTACTGATTATTCTGAACCATTACAACCAATATAGAGCACAACTTCTTTTAAATAATCTCTGTGTATATATTGCAGCCCTTATACTTAATGTGCTGTTTTTTTTTTCTTTTCTTTGCTTCTGTACTCTTGAGGTATTATCGTACTGTTTCTTTGTATACAAGCTCCTTGGTGTAAAGCTGTAGATTAAAAGCTAATTGTTTCTAAAATTTTATACTCCAATGTAATTTTATCAGATTTTGAAATTTATATTTTTTATGAAAGGTCCTTTGGTTTCGTGTGTTAATGATTCTTCTAACAGAGAACACTCTTTAGAAACGTAGCGATTTTGTTAACTAAATTAGGTAAATTTTGAAATTCATCTGACAAATTTGACCCGATTCCACATTAATAATTTTTACGCAAACCACAAGAACAAACCTCCGTTTCTTGTTTTACCTACATCTGGAAATTAAAAGATCCCATCATATTTCTGACATTATTTGAAAAGTATATATTTAAGTGCCTGGTGATAATAAACTGCTGTATCATTGCGTAATTCGGCACCACAATGATTTGGCGACTGGGTTCCCTAATCCCCATTTGCCCTTTAAAAGGGGAGTGTATAAGGTATTTTCTTTCTCTTTTTCATATGTCTTCGTGATGTAATTGGAAGCACATTCCAAGCGTATTCGAGAAGTCCGGGGTTCGAGTCCCGACTAGGGCACTGTGCATTTTTTAAGTCTTCTGCTTCAAAAAAAGAATCCTAATGACACTACATATTTATAAAAGAAAATCATTTCCCCGAAACAACTGTATCAAAGCACATAAATTTATATTCTTTACAGAGAAAACACTAAGCTTGATATAGAAATAACAATAAGTTTTTCACTGTCGTATAATATAATTCAATTAGTATTGCCCTCGTGGGCAGATCCTATTACTATTTAACAGCATTGCTTAGCTTAGAATGCTATTCTGTAAAGACATTTTGTTATTTTTTCCTTAAATGAATTTGAAAGAAGGTTTAACCTCTTTTCGACATAAAAACGGTTATATCGTTATGCATTTACTTTTATTCTTTACAAAGAGAAAATTAAACTTTATAAAATTAATAATTATTTCCTCGCAGTGGCACAGTGGTATTAAGTTGTTTTATTGAATTACATTGTAAATCTGCGCGCTAAGTACTGAATAAACTGATTACCAAATACATATATAAATTAAATGCCGTTGTAAACTGCATTAAGTTAATTAGCGTTAATGAACTTAATAATATTACGAACAACAGTTTTATTTCTATTTAATAGTGTTGTTCAAGTTAAAATATTATTATATAAAAAACATTTTGCCAATATTTTCAACAGATGAATCTAAAGAAGATAAAATTTATATCGACAAATAGTTTAAATATTATTTGGGTATTCATTGTGGATATGTTTCAATTTTCTTCCCCAAAAGATGCTAGAGTTTATTGTCTTATAAGGTATTTATTTCTCCCGCCTTCTTTGCATGCCTTCGTGGTGTAGTGGTCAGCACGCTCGACACACATTCGAAAGTTCCGCATTTCGAGTCCCGGCGACGGCGTTGCTCATTTTTAACGTCTGCTAACGTCTCCATCATCGGGATTTGACGAATGGGTCCCCTAATCCCCAGTCGTACTTTAAAAGGGGAAGTATATAAAGTATTTCTCCCAGCTTCGTGGTGTAGTGGTCAGCACGCTTGACGCGTATTCGAGAGATCCATAGTTCTAATCCCGGCGAGAGCACTGCTCATTTTTCATCTCTTCCGCTTTAAAGCACCTAATAAATCTACAGGCTAATAATACCTCTCTTATTTTAAAAAAAAGACCTCTGACCCCCTCTGTGGACTCAATTATAGTGAATAGGCAAATTCTTTAGGGAAATATTTACGGGAGATACAGTTTTAAGAGAAACGTTTTCTGTTCAGTTGTATAATGTGTCGCAAAACAAGACGGGACATCAGTTGCGGCGAAACTGTTCCTGTGAAACTGTGAACTCTCGAATGGAAAGAAAATGAGGAGCCGGTTTCTCGGAAAAGTTTTTCCTAGCGTTACGTGTTGTTTGTTAGATGCAAAAACCTCATAAGGTATAGCCAAGAAAACGCATTTTCTTAGGAAGTAAAAACTGCTGTACGCCGTTTTTGGTAGAACAACAAAACACTACCAAAAAAAAAAACTTTAAATTAAAATTTTAAAAATTTAGAAATTTTTAAAAATAATATAAAATAAATAAATAAAATTAAAAATGCAATTTGCTTTTTTTTATTCGAATTATTTTATCTGTGCATTATATATTTAATCGTTTCCCTTATTATTTCTTTACTCTAAAAAGGGATAGCGAAATTTAAAATTTTCGTTCATTTAGCAGTATTTTATCCATTTAATATTGTAACAGAGATTAAATGGTTCATTTGGAAAAGAGCATGAGAAATTACAGAAATTCCGATGTGCTACTATACAAAACCCCAAAGTTAATAGACAAATAATAATCCAAAAATAGGTAAATTCAAGATATCAAAAATCAAACCAGTTTTCTTTTAAAGTACACTGCGCAATAATGATAATGATAATAATAATAAGAAGAAGAAGAAGAATGGGGCAGTTTTATATCTCCCGTTCTACTGGGCCGATTGACGAAATTCAAATTGCGTTTTTCATGTCTCTAAAGAGTGACTTAGGATATATATTAGATTTATATATAGCATTGTTCTAACATAGGTATTTTGATACAAAATGGGTCTTTTTCTGAAATAACATACCAATGTTTTTCCATATTTCGATTCTACAACTCAAATTATATCCAAATAATAAATTTTGTGAAATTTGGTGCGAAATTTACGGAGAAATTCCAAAATTCGCGAATTTTTTCCAGTTTACGCCAAAAATTGAGTTATTGAAAATTGAGTCATGAAATTGAGTTAACATTGAGAAGCTAAAATTTTGAGAGCTAATTTTTTAAAAAACTACTCGTGCGATTTTTGCACGAGTAGTTTTGACAGTTTGGCATAATTTGAGTCGCAGAATCGAAATATGGGAAATAATTGACATGTCATTTCAGAAAAAGTTTGATTTTGTATCAATATACCTATATCAGAACAATGCTATATATAAATCTAATACATTTCCTAAGTCTCGCTTTCGAGACTTCAAGAACGCAATTTTAATTTCGTCAATCGGCCCACTGAAATGGGAGATGTAGAACTGTCCCTTACCCTCCCGCAGTGTACTTATTTTTATACGCCCAAGCAAGCGGTTTAATCCGATTTGTAACTTATCCTGGCAGATGTATAATTCAAAGATATGCTCAGACTTTAATAAATGCAGCTATGTTATCAACTTTGATGGATATCAATATTCAATATACTTTTATTATTAGTTTCATCGGACAAACAGACTTAACGCGTCTCGAGAAAAAGTTGCAAAACGGTGTTCTTAGCTTATGTGTTGTCAGAAAATCAATATCACAACAGACCCGATGAGTTACTTGACATGAGAATTTACCTTTCATCCATAAAGTCTAATCTTAAATATATTTGTGACAATAAGAAGCAGTGCCGCTCATCTCACTACAATTTAACTTTAAAAGTCCTGTTGCAATACCTTATTTTAAATTACTTTATGAGCTCTTAAGTTAATTTTGAAATTACTTTCAGAAGCAAATAAACATTATTTGAAATAACTGCAATTTTGTTGCAAATAATACATTTACAAAATATTGCATTAAAACCTTACTATTGAAGATAACCAGGAGTTCCACGACAATTTAATGAACAGCAAACGAAGAAAACTTCTGTAACTTGTGACAGCGTTTAAATAATTTCGCAATATTGTAAAAAAAAATGCGAACACCGCATGACTTCCTTGTACGGAATATTAAATTATACGCATTTTGCATTTCATTTAAACTTATTGGATTGAATTAAATCTACTTCCTCGATAGCGCAGAAAGCACAATAGAATAAATGAACTCTAAAACTCCCTATATTTGTTTAACATAGCGACACTCTGGTACTAGGTTCACTTAACAGCATTACATTTCATTGATTTTATAACTCAGAATGCACAAAAATTATATATATATATATATATATATCATCTAGAGAATTACCTAATCGTTGCCACATATTCTATTCAAATACTATAATAAATCTAAAACGATGTGTAAAATAAATTAAACAAGAAACAGTTTTTCACAGACGTTTCGACAGTTTTTCACAGACGTTTCGGTATTCCTCATTCAATTAATTCAGTTCTCACTTGGCGACAAGGCAAAAATACATAAAAACTCAAAATATCTATATAAAAAATTACGAAGTAAATTTTAAACACGTATTTCCTTGAATAAATTCCATAACAGATTAAGCATGATTTAATTCGCAATAATAAAAGAAGGCTTTATCTTTTTTGTTGCGAAGCTTAGTTTCTCTAGATTGGCAATAAATCCACTATTCTGCGAAGTTTCAAATGTAAACAAATATGGATGCTATATGGCCAAAACATTAGGCTTAGCTGCACTTAAAGAACTTTTAAATTGTTGATAATTCTACAACTATAACATGTAGGTTAACTATAGGCATAATTCTAACATAATTCAATCATTTTAAAGCAAAAAATGCACAATTTACAAACATATAAGAATAAAGAAACCGAGGCTCACTGAGCCGAGTAACAGAGTGAATATATATATACATATTTTTATATACTTTTGGTACGGCCGATTGCAACCAAATTAGGAGGTGCATATCTACATGTTATAGCAGTCCTATATACAAAATGTTAACGTTCTGAGACTACTCGTTTTTGAGTTATGCGAGATACATACATATGTACGTATGCACAGACGCCACGAAAAAATCTCTTCAGAATCCATTTTAAATCAGTTTTATAATCGCTTTGGGGAAAAAGAGTCCTTTATTCTGTCCTTACTTACGGATGTCACGCAAAAACATCGTTAAACTGCAGTCGATAGCGGTAAAAATGGATATTTTCGTTAAAATATGATACCCCAAATTTTTCGAGATTGCAATACTTCCTTTTTACTTCCTAGAAAGAAGTAAAAAACAGACACAAGACGTATGAAAATCAAAATAATAATATTTTTCCTTTTATGTGAATAAAGAATCTTATTGTTACATGTTATTAAAAATCCATCTGTTTCTAACATCTCCGAATTCAAAATTCTCCAAATAAGTAAATAATTGCTTATCAGAGAATATATGTAACTAGCGACCTTTTCAAACGAACAACTAATTCGTAAATAAGTTTTTTGTTGCCAAATTAGCATCTTCTGAGTTTATCTCGCAACAACCCGCTGCAGTCACTAATTAATATCTTGAGCAACCTGCAACAACCAATTTGTAAATAAATTTTTTGTTGGCAATATAGCGTTTTCCAAGTTAATATCTCGGCTCATTAAAATCATGCGAAGATGAGAATGGTCGGAACGGCTTTCCACGAAATTTTAGAATCCAGGGGGGGTGTACCTCTCTTGAAATTCAACTCCCCGCTTTCTAGATAAGGTGATGTTACAAACAAATAAACAGACAGACGCGCACAGATTTTTATAGTATAGAAATAGTACACGTGTTTAATGAGAACAGAAAATGAATGCAGGTAGATTTCTTAGATATATTTTTTAAGTACTTATGAAGGCGTAAGTGTACCAATGATCCGACGGACTATTGCTTTTCTTTTCATGTACCTAAATATGGCAATTAAATTTTATTGTTTTGTTTAACTTTCTCGCTGCACGCTATATAGAATTAGTGATTAAGAAAACGACGCAAGTTGGATTTTTGAGCAATAGCTGTATGAAATAATTATAATGTCCAATTAACGTTCATTCTCTTTTCCAGGATAAATTACACATCCTATAAGCTTTATTTTTGTGAATTAAGTTTTTTCTTTGTCGTTCACATGTTAACAAATATTTTAAAATGATTTTACCATCTAAAACATATTCAATAAAAGCTTAAAATGATTATGAAACTAGCTTTGTTCAAGATAGCGAAACTATGTAATTAACAATACATAATTTTTTTTTTAATCCTGGTTGAGGCGAATCTAAACTATCCTGTATCAATTATAATGAATTTAACTTCGAACTGCAAATAATATAATAGCTTAACAGATAATATAATAGCTCACAGTTAACAAACGTGAAGTTAAATTTGACGAAAAGTAAAATTTGTCAGATTCTCAAAAGCAAGTTTCCTGATGCTATTTCTTTTATCAACAAATACCTTTTCTGCAAATGCTTTGAATTGGATAAAAGACGAGTAACATAAAATATCAATAATATTAGGTACATAAAATCATCCTATAACATAAAATATCAGTTAGTCAAATTTTCTAGTCACCTTTATTTATTTATTTTTTGACTTGTACTGAAGATGTTATTTATTTTTAAATTCTAGTTGTATCTAAATAGGAATTCAGATAATCCAATACTGAAGGAGCACGACGGGTTTGGAAATTCGACTTATATCGCAACATTAATGATTGGTGTAGCGATGCATGAGAAATTTTTAAAAAGTTTAATTGCAATTTAAAAATAACATTACGTATCATATTTCTACATCCAGCCACTATTCGTAAGAATTTGCTATATTCATATTCCCTCAGCAATATTATCAACAACTTCCAAAAAAGTTCCCATTCTCTCAAAAACATTACCAAATTAAAAAAAAATAATAAATAAATAAATAAAAAATCTAAATGTAATTGTTAAGGAAGTTAGCAATGTTATGTGACATATTAATTTAATAAATCATCAGTAAGTTAACCAGTTATTGATTTTGTAATTTTTTCTATTTTATTTAATTTTCGACATGATTGTACAAAAATTTAATTATCAAGAAAATTTATTATCCTTGAGGAGGCTTCCTCATTGCTACAGTGACCTAAATAATTTAATTTCGCTTACACTTTTCTTATATTTCGTGCACAGTGCGTTAATAAATCATCTCAACACAAAGATGAAGCTTCCCTACTCTGTTGAGCATATGACAACCATAGAACATTTCATATTTAATAATAATAAAAATCACACTTTCAATTGAAGTAATTGGCAAACGTTGAGCATTTTAAACGAAAACTGAACGTCTTTCTTTGTTCATCATTCATTCATAATTCACTTACTTTCATTCATAACTTTTCATTCAACCAACATTCTTCAACTTAACAGCACTAAAAAGGACGATAAAGTGGCGCCATCTATCAGATATTTCCAAAACAACTTCTATTTTCCCCGTTTTCTGAGCACTACGGTCTGTTTATTCACTTTAAATGGAGAAGAGTAACTTTCAACAGTTTTTTTTTTTTTGGGGTATGTACGCGGTCAAATGTTCTTCCATATTTAATCGAAACGTGTCATTTTTGTTTGGTGCAGTTTGGTTGAAATAATGTTTAAAACTTAATATTTTTTCATTCAAAGCACGAAATAAAAATTAATATGATCTGTAATTAGGAAAAAAAAGGGATAAATTTGTATTTTCGTCACTACTACGATTTTAAACTATTTAACTAATTTTCACCTCATGGATGACTTGAAAACTAGTATGATAAAGGAATCTAATATAATATTTTAAACTGATAATTATTTATAAACCGAAAAATAAATAAATTTATAAAAAGAAAGAAACTAAAATATGTTCATAATAATCTACCAATAACCAGATCGCTTTAGAAATCCTGCTCTGAGATATTGTTAACATCAGAAAAAGTGCACTAAAAACGTTCTCATAAAATGGAAGAAAATTAATGGCATGCACTTCAAAATAATTTTGGTAATTTACTGAACTTTGGGAGATTCCACTTTTGAAATTTTGTTCATTTTTATGGAGCCATTTTAACACAAAGCAGTTTTAATTGACGTAATTTATCAATGACTAATAGTTATTTAAAAATCATTGCCTTGAAAAACATTTCACATTTTGCATACAAGAATATTTGTTTTCTTTACAAAATATATTTTTATATCCAAATGATGAAATGAAGCCAATGAAAAATTTTGATTTGAAAAACAATTTGAAGATGACTTTTCAGATTCACTGACACTCTGTTCCTCCAATTACCACTAATACTTTGACGAAACTGGGATAAATTTTATTGTACAAATTTTCACTACGATATTTAAACTTTCGTTCAATAATTTGCCTCTGAAAATCATCCAGAAAACTGGAATAAATTTTTGTTTGTTTGTTTTTTAAAGATTCAAATCCTTGTCTCTGGGCCTGCCTATAAATTTAAAATAAAATAAGAAAAGCATTTATTATTTTCAATTCCTTCAATAATAAATTTCAACTCATAGTAAAGTCCTTATAAACTGAGTCTGATTTATAGTTATGCATCGATTTTAGAGTCAGAAATTCAAAATAAAACCGCTATCGTGTCCAGTTTCTCTCTGCCTATACCCCAAGAGCACAATGTATGCGGAAGAACGTACCGCATTTAGACTGCAAACTCGGGCGCAGAAGGGATTCTTCTTTCATCTTGTTTCCTCCCTCAGTACCATAGAGTGGATGAATTGAATGTTATCGCTTTATCCTCAATGAGAGAATATTCTTTGCTTTCCAATAAATTTAGGACAATTTATCATTTATTTTTAGTACGTTAGAGGAGATCTTCCAGCACTGAGGTTTGCACTGTATTATAAATTCAATATGAAACGGGATAATTCTTATTTCTGAACATCTTTCGAAGTTCTATATGATAGAGTATTCTATCTTAGGAAATCTTTTCTAGAAATTTGAAGTGCAGCTGTTAATGCAACTGTTGTGCTTTTAAATGACATAATTTGATACTGATCTTTTGAAATTTTTGTGGAAACAAAAATATTAAAAATGATAGAATGAATGTGCAGTAAATATAAAAATAGGAGAAGACTTTCTGACACTATATAATGCAAAAACATTAGCCATTCATTATTTTATCATATTAATTAAATTTTTTTGTTTTGATCTTTTCAGTTGTTTGATAACGATAGAGTAAGTATTAAACCAAGGATTAATTTCGTAACTTCATTGGAATGTTATAATCTATTTCAAAATACAAAAAATCTCTCGGTTAGAACAAATTTAGAGTTTTACGTACATGAGCGATACAGTACAGATTTTCATTTAAATTAGTAAATGAAAATACCTGCGAGCGTTTATAAAGGTACAATAATAAAAGTCATGAAAATTTAAACTGACTGATAAGTTTTAAATTTTCTAAGAAAACAAAAGCCGCCACTTAAGCATTGTAATCAAACTGCTGATACTACATACAGGTAAGATTAACTAATATTAATAAATCTAAATAAAAGAAGAAAAGGTGTTTTTTTCTTCTTTCAACTGTTATTTTTTTCCTTCTGTTATCTGATATTTCTGGATATTTTCTATTCCAAACGATGTACAAAAGCTGCAGCTTAAACATTTGTGTGAATTCCATAGAAACAAAAAAGGCGTGTATTGTGAAATTATAATATATTTAAGCAGAAATACGAAAGAGCTGGTTCTTAAAATTAATTTTGATTTATGAGCTTTTTTAAATGAAGGAAAAATTTCTTAAGAAAGACTAATTTCTCCGAAATGCTTTTCGTAAAATTTAGACAAAATTAATTTTGAAACTTAGAAC
>KK115033.1:555811-574660 GCA_000611955.2 Stegodyphus mimosarum | reverse complement strand
AAAAAAAAAAAAAAAAAAAAAAAGGTAAAATAAATTGGAACGAAAAAGAATAAAATTCCGTACTTAAAATTTGAAGGTCCAATCTAATTTCTCCGGGCTGCATTATAACAAAAATAGAAACATAAAATGTACACCTCAAGGATAAAAATAATTTAAAGTACAGGAAATTTATATATATATATTTGAAATAAGTATGAGAGTATATATATATATATACACTCTTATTTCGAATTAGACTGAATCATAAAAGTGATCTAAGATCACAGATAGATGTAATAAAAGTAAGACTATAATAATAAATAATAAATCTCTTACATTGTTTATACACAGCGCTGGTATTTACAACTGCAGAAGTGATATTTTTTATTATTTTTATATCATGTACATATTGTTATCGTCACTATGCATTTTTCTTATGTAATTTTTTATCATTTAAACAGCTTCTTACGTATTTAAATAAAATGTATCATTTATGTTTAATAACTTACACTATCACAAAGATATTTTTAAAATTTTTACCTATGCTTAGTTTTCTTTACATAACCGGATCGATGAAAACAAGTCAAGGAAATTAAATAACAGTTTTACATATACAAAAGAAATAAAATAGAAATTTCGGCGTAACAGGTGAATGCTTGGTTGGTTCCGTGAGAATTTTATTTCCATCAATGAGGTTACTGCGGTCAAAATACTGTTGTAACGTCACTGGCTAATTTTCCTCTTCCTATGCAGTTTTTTTTTATTTCCAGTCCTTTCGCAATCAGTTAGAAATTTGCTCATTTGATAAGCATATGTAAAAACCATCGATGTTTTCCTACATGGTTAAGCAGCTTGATATTCATGATGAGAGTTATTACGCTACAGTGAAATGTTACGTGATAGGCATGTAATAAAATTATTATGATCCTGGTAGTAAGATTAGAATCTAGTCATCGAGTCAGCTTTTTTGCTCTGAATTTTCTGATGGTAATAAATTATACTTTTCTGATCACTTTAAAATGTTTCAGGCTTATCAAATAGCAAGGAATAAAAGCTAAAATTCTGGAGCCTCCACATTAGATTTTCAAACTCGAAGTTTGATTAGACAGCTTTTAAAAATTCAGTACTTGCATTAAGGTTTAACTTTCGAAACTAATAATAATTCCAAATCCCAGAAAAATGTTTTTTTTTAATTTGAAGTTTATATGTTATTAATTCAGCGAGTGAAACAGAATATTTCTAAAAATCTCATTTATTACCAAAATCTTAAGCTCACAAAAAAGTACTCCTTTGGCCTTTTGAGAGCATTCCCCTTACTTCTTCTATCTTTGTGTATTTCATCTATTCTTTTTTCCCCGAAGTAATAGAGACATGTTTACTGTGTAAAAAAGCCATTTGTTTATGTTTTCTAGTAACAGATAAATTAATAAGACTGATAACGGCAGATTCGCTACCCGTAAAATATTGAACTCAGGGTTATTGGTTTTTACAGACAGAATTTTTCTAATACTTGATGAGAGAACTCGAAAAGGAAAGAAACTTTAATAATGTGAATGCCTTCCTAGCCTTGAACGTTTTTTAGAAGAGCACGTTTTTACTTTCCACACAGATTTTGAGGTTGAAGTGAGTGAAATCTGTGAATCCAAGGTCGTGGATTCCTCTTATAAAAATTTTTTATATATTGTTTACACTGTAGAATCATTAGGTTTATTTTGGAAAAGAAACGTGAAAAATCACTAACGCCTTCTCTGAGATTTGAACTCCAAACCTTCTGATTGACCGCTGGGCATGCTTTCATTTTCAACACAAAAGCACTCGTTGACGAAAGAGAAAGCTCCTTGCAACATTCCTATGAAAGTGAAATTAGTATAAAAATAAAATGCGTACATTATCTGCAGTATTAGAATTTTGTCTGGATTTTTGCTGCTCTGAAGAAACGTGTGATTTGCTTTATGCATTACTGCTGTCCTACATGTAGTGGCAATAGACAGTAAGAAATGGATTTAATGGATTATGGCAAAGCATACAAAGGCTATTTGTCTAAGGCGATGCCTTTATGGGAGGCATTTTAAGAAAATATGCTTCATATTTACATTACACAAAGGAAAAATAAGAGAGTAATGATGAGAGAGACGGATGGTCAAAAAGGGTTCACTATCCAATTACAAATTTTGGAGTTCACTATCCAAAATGTGAAAATGCCTTCGCCAGGTTAGGCCGGGTAGTTTTAAAACTAAACTGCACTCACTATGTATCGTTAGTGTAGATCTTATAATAGTCTCTCTTTATTCGCTATCCAATCTAGAATGGTTCATGATTTCCTAGATTTTAACTTACGGTCAAGGTTTTTTTTCTTTAATGTTAGTTTTTATTAATCTTCTTATTATTTTAAATAAATTTGTATTCCCGAGATAACACAACTGCTTCTTTCATATTGTTGCGCATATTCACGAACAGGGATGATGACAAACATGACAGTTGCATATTTCAGTTATTCACGTTTCAAACAAACGCAAATGAATGAAACTTTCCACGATTTCATTACATAAAATATGCTACAGAGGTTATTTGCGCACTTTTTAGACGATTTTGCTTTGCTATAAAAAACTTCGTCAACTTGGAAATTTGCTTTTTTTTATTGCAGATATATTTTTGAAAGTGTTATTTATCATTTGTTACTTGACAGTTTCGTTTACATGCAAAATGGCGGTTTAAAGAAACAATGGGTTGAAGGCTATATCTGTGCTCTTTCCGAAGACAGTTTTTTGTATCGAATTATTACAAAACACCGTGAAAGCCGATATCGAAAGGTTTTCGATATCTAAAGCTACGGTAGGTAACCTTGTCAACAAGAAAGGAAAAAACATCAAAGTTTGCTTCAAGTGGAAAATTTGTTCCAAATACATATCCAAGCACAAAACGGAATGTTTCGAATTTTACAAAAGTAAGAACTTTAATGTTAAAAGCAAAATTATTAAATTCTTTCTGTCGACTATACGCAAACTGATTAATGCTGATTTGAATTTGGAAAGGCTAAAAAATGTAATGCGCATAGTCTTTCTCTACGACACATCGCCAAATGCAGAATTTGCTGCAGAATTCTTTATGAGAAACATTTATTCAAATTAAAATGAAAAACTTTTCTCATAATAAATGAAGTTTGGGTGTATTTAAATTACTATAACAAAAATAGATTCATTATTATTATCAAAGAGGAGGAAAAAAACTTAAAATATGGTTCGAAGACTTTAAAGGAAGTTTTCAAAGGGGTTTAGAATTGTTGCTGTTTTTAATAGAACGGCAAATTTAAAACAAAGCGAGTAGAAAAAAAATGTTAATATCAATTCCGCATATCATCAAGAACCTATCTGATACCCAATTTTCAAATATGAAATAACTTATGTTTAGCCACAGTGCCATCCATCAGTAGAACTTCATCAAGACAAGGCAAGCCGCCACACTTCCAAATCGACTGTTAATTTCCAAGGAAGAATTGAACAAGAAACTGTGATCATGCTCCTTCTCTTCACGGATATCCCGACTAAATATTCTAATGTATCACCGATGGAGTTTTGATATTTTGGACTTTTTAAAAGGCAGAATGTCCAAACGTCGAATTACAACCTTCCTTGGACTTTGAAAAGCTGTTCAAGAGGAATGGGATAAAATTATGGCAAAAACAATATCGGATAAAATTAGGAGCGGGTAAGATCTACTAGCGATACGTAGTGAGTGCAGTTTAATTTTAAAACTACCCGGCCTAACCTAGCGAAAGCAGTTTCACATTTTGGATAGTAAACTCCAAAATTTTAATTGGATAGGGAACTCGTTTTGACCATCCGTCTCTTTCATCATTTTTCTCTTATTTTTCCTTTGTGTAATGTAAATATGAAGCAGATTTTCTTAATATGCCTCCCATAAATGCATCGCCTTGGAAAAATAGCCTTTGCATGCTTTGCCATAATCCCATTCCTCTTGTATTGCCATAATTTTATCCCATATTAATTTTCCGATATTGCAAAATGCTCTGTTGGTTTTGAGATAACGATGTCGAAAGATACTGAAGAATAAGAGTTATCAAACAGAACATTTAAAACACAAAACGTTTAGGTAACATATTTCTGTAAACACAAGGAAGATGGTCTAAAAATGTGCGACCAGCGCCTGTGTGATCCATTTTAAACGAATAGCGTATTTTACCTGTAAATTACCGTTAATTTTTCTGATGATATAAAAAGTCCTTGTTAATTAATACAATAATCATACAAATTCGTACACAATGTTATTTTAAGAATTGTGTGGCCCATTCTAAACTGACATGCATATCAGTCGTTGCTTTTATTTTTGCACAGATTTCTTTTCCCACATTTGAGTGAATCAATAACAATAATGCATTAAAGTAAGTGAGGTTAATTTTAAAATCAGCACTTGTGCTTTACTTGGATGCGGCGCAAATATTTTGGTCGTTTGGCTGCTTGGAAAAGCTTTCAATTAACCGTTTCTTGGTGAACGTTACATACTCTGAGCTTGTTCTAAATACTGAATTCAAGGTAACCATTTAGAAGACGTAACAAATTATCACTGATAGATATAACGTACTTAAGGTTAAAGCTTTATCATTACCTGATAACTCAGCGGTTCTCGACCGGAGGAGAATTCCCTCCTCAGGGAATTTCACAGTTCCAATGCGGTTAATCTTTTATTTACCTGTTAGGTATGTTGGTTTATTTTATAAAAAAACTACTTTTATTCAGGTTTTGATATTTATCAACATTTTCCATACTCATCTGTTTTAATTTGTGAAATACATTAATCTCTTCCTTCCCAAGGTATCATATATGATACTGCTCAGTTTCTCTCCGTGGGCCCACCATATCAAATAGCATCCGTAGGTCCACCATACAAATGTGATACGGGAGGCGAAGAGTCACTGACGGTCCATCGTATCATATTGATACGCTGATACGGAACGTTTTATTTCGAATTTTAAATACTCATAAATAAATAAAATTTTATTTCAGTATAGTATAGAAATAATTTAAATATAGGAATTCAATAATCATTATTACTAATATTGCACTTGAACTTACTCCAACACTTGAAATGCTTTTCTCTAAATTTAAGAATTAGAATTTTCTATTTATGTTATAAGGAAAATTATTTAAGCTACGTATGCAAGAATCCAAATATTTAGATAAAAAGCAGGTTTTATTGGAATTATTTTTGCATAAAGCTTAATAAGAAATAGCGCTCGGACTCACCGTGACGTTCAGCGCTCCAAGGTCACGGGCACACCGACGAACTTCGTTCTCTCGACGTCCGGAGCGGAGAGGTTAAAAAATAAACTAAATTTAAATAAATGCATATGTATTTTTTGAGTTTTGGAAAGTTCGGTAAAGGAAATGATTGTTTAACTATGATGAAAGGGGTGGCATGGGGCAAACTGTTGAGAACCACTGTTATAAATGCGCTAGTAACGAACATTTTGATACTGTTAAATCATTCTGACTTGGATGTAAAAGTTTGGTTTATTTGATTACGGCAAAGCCTCGAGGGCTATTTTCCTAAAGGAAGGGATGCCTTTGAAGAGGACTTTCTATGGGAAACTGTCTCGTATACACGTTACAGGTTTGGAAAGACACTAAAGCGTCCATGCAGCCAGCCCGTTCGCGAGATTCGAACCTCGGACCTAACTACAAGTGTTCAGCGACTTTACCGCTCGGACGCTGGTTAGCAACTTGGATGTAAAAATTGGAAGAAATTATGCACGAATTAGGAGCAAATAAATGTTCATGAAATGTGCTTTCTTATGTACACTTGTATGGTTTCACAGTATAAGAACTAAAAACTCCTAAAACGATCCAGTCACTCAGATGACTTATCGTGCAGTCGTAACTTCTAAAACACTGGATAACAAATTCAAATGAAAGTTTTAAAAAAAACCTTTTCATTTAGTAGTCAGCCTGATAGTAATACAAGTTATTTGACAACAGAAAATCTAATCTCCGCAGTTTGTTCGAAATTTCAGAAAAAATGCCCTGTAAAATTCGAATATTAAATGCAAGCAACTCTAGTGTACGTAAGCTTTGCAACTACTGCTAGCAAAACTTAAGCCGATTAGATAATTCAGTCAGAGAGAGAAGCAATAAAGAGACTGCCTTTGTCTTGAACTGAAGTGCTTTGAGTTACATATATTAACTAATTTCCATCCTGGTGGGAGCTGACAAAAGTAGGAGGGAAAAGTACAGATGTTAAAAGATAACTGTTTAATTAGCAGTAACCTACTTACTGAGAAATACCCCTATGAAATTAGAATACGGATATAGGAAGCATCTTTTTCTGCTATTTAGAAGTGAGCCTTAGGCTTTTCACTACGTAAATGAGCAAAGTTCGATAAAAAAAATCTTTGGCAATTCCTTTTGAAATTTTCTTTCTTTTGCATAGATTCCTTTACACATGAAAAAAAATTAGTTCTTCTCTACAGAAGCAAAATTTTGGTTTTGGATGGTAAATATTTCATTCTGTTATTTCAAATTTTAATAGAAACTTCTTTTTTTATAAAATAGAAGATAATGCAGTTAGTTAATGTCATTACCATATTTCGCTTTGAGGATGAATTTTTCCCCCAATTTATGAAATGTGGTATCAAACAAAATATGACTTTTCCTCTCTGTTTCCTCTAATTAAATAGCTTAAATTAGGCATGCTTCGAAATCAACAATGAATCAAATAACAAAATAATGAAAGCACAAAGTATGTTCAGAAAATAAAAAAAGATAATGGTTACGTTAATTACTGCAAAGGATTCATGTGTTACTTTGCTTCGAAAGAACGTCTCCATCAAGAATTTTCTAACTGAAACTGACCTGTCTGGAATAACAAATGAGGACATGTTTTTGAAAAGGATGATCATATAGGTTTTATTTCCTTATCTGGATCCTACGCAAGTATTCCCGATGACAAAGTTTCTGAAATAAGGTAAGAAATATATTTTATTAAAAAGTTTCAATCATACGGATGGGAGAGCTATGTAAAAATAAATTTAATTTATATATTCTTCCTGTAGAGCAGTATGTCCAACTTCTAAAATATTTAGCATGCTTTCATGAGCTAAATACAAAACGTTAATGACTTTACATGCAAATTCCTGCAACTATTCATGAAGGAATTTACTGATTTCGATCACTTTTTAGTGCTTATCATGCATCAATATTCAAGACTTTTGTACAAAATTTAGAAAGCTCAACCAGACGAAAGGATCGTGGTTTGGTGATTAATGATTTAATGTTGAATAAAACAGTACTACTGATTAAGTTTGTATCTAGTCTCGTGCACATATTTATTTTCGTAATTAATTCGTAACTAATTCGCTTTAGTAGTAAAAGTATATATTTTTATACTTAGTTCTTAAAACATAACAAATGTTCTACAAGCAAATATTTTGTTCTGTAGAGATTATATAAAATTTAGATTTTACATTTTTTAATACTTCTCAAGCATTGTGTGGAAACCGTTTTCATAAAATTTTCTGTCTCACTTTGAAAAGCTTTGAATTTGGATTTACGTGTCTATTCGATCTCCTTAGTCAATACCCAGGTAGATATTCTAAATGCTATAAAGGTTTTTTCTTTGCTATTATGTTAAAATGTAAAAACTAAATAAAATTTAAATAAATTAAAATTTTTATACATTTGATGAAACGAAAAAACTTTAAAATCAACGATTTAAATGCATATTTCATATTAGACAGTGTAAAATAAACATACACTCTTGATATTAAATTTTCAAAATATTTAATACTGGTAAATTTAAAGTCATTCCAAATTCAAGTACGCATAAAATTAATCAATATTTCAGCATATAAAGCGTTTCGCTTACAGACCGCTATTTCAGCATACAGAAAGTTTCGTATACTTCCTTGACAGAATTGCCATAATAATCCAGTTTGGGAATAGAGCAATAATCTGCCATCGTACAGATTTTCCATTCTTGAGGTATTTTTTAACGTGGCTAAGCTCGATGAAACTTGAGAACATGATCTACATTGATTGGAAGTATTGAGTAAACAGAGGATTTTCTCCATTCAAACCTTCCGCAGATTACTTTTTCCTGTTTCAATTCTAGTATGTAACAATCCATTAAACCCATGTATTCATTCGTCTCCGACAACTAAATGAAACCAAATAAAGTTGAGATAAAATAACCAATGGTTTGACCAAATTATAACTAATTAAGGAACCAAAGACTGATGAGTTTCATTTTGATCTCCAATTACCATATCGTAAGACAAAATCATCTTTAATAATCCAATTTCATATTTTGTTACCTTACTTAAAAATATGATTTCAAGATTGTTACTTTACTTAAAAGCGTGACATTTTACTTGTGTGTATTTATGCTGTAAATAAGGAGAAAGTTCATCATTTTTTAGGTCAGCATACTGTTGATGCTCTTGATATTTTATCTTTTTCTAAACTACATTAATCCGGTCATGCTTTTCTTTCGCACGATTGGAACTGAGCGCAGAGTGATTGATTGGAATTGAGCTTAACCACTGCCTTTAAGTAAAAGAACTTGTTTGAAACTAGCTGTTCTTCCCTATCTACAAGACTAAGAAAATTCTAAGAAGAGTTTACCAACAAAACTTTAAAAAGCTAACGAACTAATCAACTTTTTTAATTAAAAACATATATAATTTTAAAAATTGTAATCTAATTTTTATATGTTGATCAGAAAAATCTAAAACAGCTTTCAGCTGACAGATGCGATGTTTAAGAATTGATTCTTATATAATTATTAAATCATCGGGAATTCAAGATAGGAAACATAAAATATACATTTAAAATAAGCTGTTAAAATAACAGTACTAACAAAAAAATAGCCAGAGTTGTGTATTAAAATAATAAGTATGCTAGATGTTAATTTTCTTTTGTTCTAATAAACAATCAGTCTTTAGATCTCTTGAGAAATTTAAGATATCCATATAACATTGAAACAACCAATAGCAACGAAAATTGCATTTTAATTTTACTTCATTATTTGATGATAATAAATTTAGCCTTAGAACTCCGAGTTAATTAGGACTGAAAATATTGAAGGTTTTATGAAATTGGGAGAATTAGAAATGAGGGTTTGAACCACAGAAAATAACATTTTCAAAGGATTGGAAACTTGTCAGAAACTAATTTAAAATGAATATTTTTGATATTATAGCTTTATTCATGTTTTCAAATATTAATAACAAATTAGAAGATATTTGAAATCCAATAGGAATGTACTGGGCACATTCAGAAGCGTGTTGACTTCAGGCGTGGAAAATTAATTACTATTTTTATTACTAAGCTGAAAAATTACAACAGAATTGCAATTTGCAGCAAGTGTCAATAGTTTACAAGGGATGGGGCGTACAAGAATTGCAGAAATGCTCTATCGCTGTTCAAATGTAAAGCAGTCAGAACATGATTAGAGTCTTGTCAGCTCTGACGCGAATGCATATTTCAGCTTCGTTCTTATATTTCTTTCTAGTATTTAGAAAGGATTTGTTAGAGCTGGATGAAGAACGAATGCCAGGAAAAAAATAGTTTGGGTAAAAGAAAAAATGGTTGTATGTGATCAAGAAAAACAGAAAAACTTCTAAATTTAGTGGCGTTTTGGAAACGTTAGTATACGGTTTTTAGTTTAAACACAATAACATGAATTTAAAATGCATTTTTTTGAAGATAGCTTAAATTAGTACTATTCTATTTCATAACACTTTATGCCTTTTCTTTCTAATGTTTTTAATTGCATCCACTAATATAAATCCAATTATATAAGTACTTTTCGAATACTCACTGCTGTTTTTAAGTTGTAACATGATTAATATGTCCAAAAGCTTGTATTTATTATTCGATCATCTCTAAAATTTTCTTTATTTCAGTATTCTTGAAATTATCGCACAAACGTTAGAAGAAAGAATGTCATTTATTTCAATTATATTGTTTTCCAGATTATTCTTTATGTTTTTCATGTCGAACTTTTTAAATTTTAGAAACATTTTTCTACATTATTTTCGAAATATTTTAGATAGTTATTTCGAAAATTGATATTGTATTTTTAATTTTTATAAAAACTGAAAGTAAAAATGAGATGGAAGTGTTTTTATATTATTTTTAAAAAAACTGGGGCTTCGAATATGTTCGGATACCTCAAAATCGTTTTGAGCTGCTGGTAACGGCTAGTAATAAATTTAACCTTAATGCTAAAAGTTCATATCGAAGGACAAACGCCTTTTGTTTTTCTTAGCCTTGAAACCAAAAGCAGCATCTTTTTCTAACCGCTGGCCACGCGCATGAGGTGTGGCAAGCCAACATTCCAAAGATGCGTAGTCGCTACGAATAATCAACCAGCTTGTAAAGTTATGAGGTATTATTACAGCGGCGACCTTCGTTTTAACTCGTTATACACACCTCGTAGTTGTATTGGAATCCCACACAGTATCTGAAAAGAACCTTGATTTCAAATAATGGCAATCTGCTTGAGAAGGGCCAATGCACTTCCAGACTACGCAAAAGAATTCAGCTAAATGGCGCATCCTTGACAAAGAGGAAAAAAGGAGCTGGAGTCTCCAGTTTTTAGTCTCCCGTAACATAATCTTCCGTCAAAAAGACCGTATCTCTACGGCACACTGAACCTTCGCTTCTTCAAGGTTCGTGATTTTGCATAAAACGAGGTCTTGATAAAGTTTTATACAACAGGCACGTGAATATTTCACACGTGTTACCGTGATCCATGAAGCTTGTGCGGAATTCCGCTCCAAGAAATACGTGCAACCGTTATTTTACCTCTCTTATTGCTGTTTCACTAAAGCCAAACGCTTTTATTACTTTCTGATAGAAAGTGAAATGCTAAAACTCGATTTTAAAAGATGTTTATCTCTTTGAGATAAAAAAACAGTAAAACGTCCATTGTTCATTAAGAAATTTTACTTTCTCAGCACAAATCCCAAATTTCCAGTTAGTTATCTACTATTTTATACTTGAGCTTTCTATTCACCTCGAAAAATCTTTTTTTAACGATTAAATGACGGGTGTTTCAGAAAATATAGTAAATTTCATTTCAAAAGTGTTACTCAAAAAACTATCGATGTTAAGCTTTTTAAGAAAAGGCTTTATATTCCATTTATTGTAAAAAGCTTTTTATGTTGTTTGCTAGTCTGGCAAAATACTGTTGTCTAGTTATGAGGTTTCCTTTTCTTTCTTATAGTTAGTTACTTAATTTGGTTAATTACTGAAAAATAGTTGAAGGCTATCTGCCTAATAAAGAATGCCACTGTGTAGGATTAGAGCTATCTGGATTATGGCTAAGCACACGAGAGCAATCTGCCTTAGGAAGAATGCCACTGTGGAAGATTCGTATTATTTGGTTATAACGAAGGACTTGAGAGCAATCTGCATAAGAGGATAGATACTTTCGTTTGTGGTGGATTTCCTAGAGAAAACTAGCTCTTATTCACATTACACATGGTCAAAACTACAAGCATACACATGCAGCTAGATTGTTCTCCGAGAGTGAATCTGAGCAGAACTTTAATGTTGGCTGAATTTACCTCTCACCCGGAGGTGAACACCATTATGTAGGACTTTTCTAAGTAAAATATGAATGTATTTGCTTTGCACCTGAAAACATCATAAATTCCTCTTTTCGCCTACCCAAGCAGTGGAGCACTTTATGCTTATTTAACCGTCTTTCCACTATGACTGTTTTTCGTTTTATGTTCCTGTTTTAAAAATATATCTCTCAATAGACATTTTTCTGAATCTTCTACTAAAAATCGAAATCTTTCTGAAACATTAAAAATATAAGACAAACCAGACGCCGTATTATATTCAATGGCATTGCTATGTTAAATAAGTAATAAATTTTACTTTATTTCATATCCAACTAATCTTGCTGGAATAAAATTGCTTACTGCCAATTAACCTTACCACAAAAAATTGGCAGTTTAATAAGACAACTTCTAAACTAAAACATGATATTTCATCTCTTGCAGTAAACAAGGAATCACAACAGATAAAAAATTAATAATATGAAGACATTAGGTGATATCTAGAAATTCAGGAATGAGTTACATAAAAATGAATCTTTAATTCAACAAAGTCTAATGAGTATGTAATCAAAATTGGGGAAAGCAATAAGAATATTTAAGATTAGTTATAAAGATTCAGAAGCTTAGGTGTGCGGGGAGGATGTACTATCGTAAAACAGAAA
Source organism: Stegodyphus mimosarum (assembly GCA_000611955.2). NCBI lineage: Eukaryota > Metazoa > Arthropoda > Arachnida > Araneae > Eresidae > Stegodyphus > Stegodyphus mimosarum. The sequence goes on along the minus strand of KK115033.1, from coordinate 562,432 downwards.
TCACACCCTCTGGTTCCAAGTATCAGGTTTTATTTCATTCCGATCTATTGGCCTACGCACGATCAGTAACCACCTTGTTGTTTTTTTTTTTTTTTAAGTACCGTTAGCCGCTTTTTCAACTCATAGATGATAAACACAAAAACTATTCCATCTTTAGAATCCCGTCTCACAATTTAATCTTTTGTAGTGTTGCCAAGAAATTCAAGATGAATTTAGGATAGAACGGATAACTTGATTGACGAATGGACAGCTTGTTAACTCCTTTGCGGCTCGATGCCCACAGCGCTCGGCCATCGACATGCGAGGACCTCCGAACACTGAAACATATAAAACAAAGATGAAAAAGAACATATTTGGTAAGAAACGATAGCTGTAAAAGTCACACACACAAAAAAGAGATGTTTGAATAAACAGTCTTGGGTCTTAGCTTGAGACATCCTCCTAAATGGATTTTTTATGGCTATTACGTCATTGACTTTGTAGAGTGGAGCAGTTTTATGACATCGATTGTATTGTCTTCGGCTGACCTCTTGCACTTTGAAGATATTCGCTTGGCCTCTGTAAGGTTTCTCCTTCAATCTCTTGACTCTTTTCGTGAGCATAAACTGTGAAACCTTATGTGGAGGACAGTGAGCAGATCTAGGCTATGTCCTTAGTGTTGAAAAACTACAAAGTCAGGAATGAGGGTTTAAAAGTGACCCTTTAATTCAAATATTTACAACTCTTCAAATCGAGAGTAAGCCACTACTTGGGCTGAACTAAAATAATATTAAACTAAAGTGTGTTAACAAATTCAATACCTAACTTAATTCTAAATAGGACGGCGAGGGAAGCTTAACTCTTAGTGAAATGCAATTATGCGAATTTCACTAGCAAACACTGGTAATTGCAAATTGCCTATGAAGGCGAACTTTCAGTAGACAGAGGAAATCTTTGCGCGCACAGCCTTACGGCGATAAATCCAAGGCTCTGTCTTTCCCCTCGTTAACTCCTGCCTTTTAACTGCTAACAGATATATGCGATTTGCATAAATATCTCACTCGCGCTAAACTCGGGCAGCAACTGAAACTTTGAGAATTCGATAGGAAAGTTCAAACTAAAAATAATTTGGTTAATTAAAATAATGAATGCTACACCTCTTCACAAATAGTCTCTTTCTCCTTTATTGTGGAGTTCAGGAATTCTTTTTTGTCAGGCACCAATGATATGTACATTTTATGGAAGCATTAGATAATAAATCATATTCATATCTGTTTTTATAAGGAGATATAGCACATCTGCGATTTTCCTTTGAGATGATAACCGTGACCGTTTACTACCTATTTCACGACTATCAGCTCTTTTATGTAATGGAAGCAATTCATTTGCATCTTTCCGTGAATAACGCTGTGATTTGGCGTCAGATCTATGTTTGTCAACTGCCATTTTCTTCAGCCAGAGAAGCATCTCTGTTCCTATGCTTGCCGTTCCCAATCGAATCATCTCGTTGCGTTGATTTTTAGATGGCTATATAATCGCATTAAAGCTGTATGATTTGGTCTGCTTAAAGGTGGTGCTGTAAGTGGTCCACAGTCATGCTTTTCACTTCTATTAACATCTTTCTTCTTCTTGTGTCCTTTACCTCGACTACATTGTACATCAGCTGATCTGCTATCGGCCGAGAAACTCTGGGCCCTTTGTCCTTCTTTGCTTTCGAGATGCAGTAACAGGACTTGGAATTCTTGGAACTTTTTTTTAACATTTAAACTAGATCTACCGGACTCCTAGCTTCAGGAAGCCTCCTTTTAGGTGAAAGCGGAGATACGTTATGTTTATCCCTTCCCTTCTGGCTACTTCTTCCTTCAAAAGGTAGAGACAGACTTCCGAGTTTTTGAGATTTTAAAGCTCGACTGCTCTTTATCTTATCATAATCATTGCTGCGATGCTGATTGTCCTAAGGAGAACCATGAAGTCTCGATGAAACTTCCCGAATTTCTCTTTGCTTTTCCATTTCACTAGCTCTTTTTCTTCTTTCACTCTTTGCTGGCGAAATGGAAGTTCTACGTCGATCACTTTTTTCTTCTTGTCTTATTTTTAGAAGTTGAGAAAAAATATTTGGTGTTAAAATTAAAGGTACAGATAGTTTATTTGTTCTGCAACGATAATTTCTAGAATTTGTTGAATTGTACTTCAAAAATAATCCTGCTCTAGCGATATTTGCCTCTTTTTTTTCCAAAGTTTCATACAATTTATCTGCAACAATTATATCACATAACTTTTTAAAGTCCTTTTGTGTTTCCCTAACCTAACAATAGTATCCCAATGTTGCGGTCATCTGCGACGCAAACTGAACGTACTACTCGTTTGCTGCGTGTTCAGCATGTTTAAAGGTGTTGAGAATCTATCTTGGTGTCGATTCAAATGAATTAGTATCTCAGCTCGTGGAACTTCTTTGGTGGCAAACGCTTTTTCCAATGAAATGAAAAACAAATGCAATATATTCTCACTCTGTTACCTTGCACCGTAAGCGCTTAATTGTTTTATTCTTATATGTTCGAAAATTGTGCATTGTTTGCTTTAAAAGGATTGAATTATGTAGTTTTTATGTTTCGATTAAAGTTTTTATGCCTTTAGTTAATCTGCAGGCAATTGTTATAGAATTATCAAGAATTTAAACTTTTAAGTGGCTAGTTAAGCCTAAGGATTCGCCATTTGTTTAGATTTGAAACTCAGAAGATTAGTGAATCAAGTCAGTTTCTGCAGCTTCAGTGTTTTTTGCCGAGTGGGACCAAAGGTAAACTCTCAGTTTGTGCAACGAGCAAGCTGCCTTCTTGCACACTGGCCGAATTCCTTGTTTTTGCGTAGAAACTCTAATTGTAAAAAAATTTGTAACTGTTTTCACTGTATCTGATGTTTTATGGTTTTCCGCATTTTACTATTTTTAATGAAAATGTTTTGAGTTTTTATGTGTTTTCTCTTTGCCGCGAAGTAAGAACTGAATTAATTGAGTGAGAAATATATTTCTAATGAAATTCGAGGAGATAAGTCTGAATGAAAGGAAGCAAAATATGTGTATAATTTAATAGGCCGTACACGGAAATCATGTGGTGTCCACATCAGATTTTAAAAAAATACCATTAACCGCTTTTAGGAATATTAACTCATAGAAGATAAACTCAAAAACTACTTCATCTTCAAAATTATGTCACACGATTTAATCTTCTGTAGTATTTATTGCCAAGAAATTCCAGATGAATTTAAATAGCCAGCTACTTTTTAATTCCTTTGTGGCTCGATTCTCACAGACATAAAGAGAGTTTAATGAAAAGATTTAAATCATATATATCGTGCGTCAAAGTACACTTTAAAATTTATTAAACTTGAAATTATCAATTACATGATTCATTTCACTGTTTTCTCGTGGCTATACTAAACAGTGCCAATTAATTATGAAAATAGAAAAGTACAAATAAACTACTCATCATGCAAATTATTATGATAATGATATTATCGCTCATAAAATTTAGTAGTTATTCATTTTAAGCAAGTTATTAAGGATGAAAAACTGAGAAAGTTTTTCTTCCTTGAAATTCATTTCAAAAATGCCCTTTTAAACTGATTATTGAAATAATATTTAAGAGAAGAAAGAAAAGAAAAAATATTAAATACATTTTCTGCATAAAAAACATTACTTTATTAATCGTAAACGAATTATATTCGAATTTCCTAGTACAGTAATTGCCATTAATTTATAAAATTTTGAAATAAACTCATCCCTTTGTATCTAATAAAAATAGAAAGAAAGCACTTTTTTATTATGCTGATTTTTATAAAATTTTAGAAAAGTCGAAACATATATACATCTTTATAAAAAAACTAGGAAATTTCAAAATGAAGACATTTCTTTCTTGTTTCTCTGATTTTATGTAGAAACTTTAGTGCATTTCATGAGATCTTATGCTGATTCTGTTCGTTCGCTGTTGATCCTGGTGAAAATGCAAAGTAATTAGATTTTCAAACTGCACTGAGTTTTTTTTTTTTTTTATCTTTCTCCAAATCGACAAATTTCTCTGAAATCTTTTTTTAAGAATAATAATAATTACTTAATGTCTGTAATTTAGAAAGGTCTTCCTTTTTTAAAACTTATCTAAAACTTTTGACATATAATTTTTTAGGGAGGGAGGGGATAGTACATGTTTTGAATTTGTGCTTAAAAATTAGTGACATAAGTGACCTAGTAAATGCATACTGCTATAAATGAAGCTTAGTGATGCTGATTTGTTTAATAACCACGTGTTTCGAAAATAATTATAATACTTAGATAATTTTGCCTGCGTTTTTAAAATTTTAATTTTATGTTTTATTTATTTCCTTTCTCATTTATTTTTTAGCCCAAAGGAGCGTTAAGCTTCAAGGGCTATTAGTCTCAGTACGGCATTTTGCGTCGAATCACTTCAATGCTATGTATCACTTTTCAGATTGTTGCCATCAAATATTATCGCCCTGTATTATATTTAAAGAATCTAAATAATGAAGAATCTGTGTGAATGTATGTATGTTTCTCGCACTGTGAAAAAATATCGGTACCTAGATTCATCAAATTTTGAATAACGTAGCCCTCCATCCAAACATAAGCACCTGGAAGACTGGACATTGAATTTCGAATTTGTTTTATCATCAATTTCATAATTTGTAAACCTTTAACAAATTTTTGATTAAAAAACTCAACAATTTCAAAGCGAGCAGCGGCAACACTATAGGGAGTAAAACATTTTTATCTCCAAAGCGCGAGACTGTCTATCGGAAATTCTGAGGATATGCTGTTTTTAAATATTTTAGCTAAAAATGGCGTTAGCTCAAACACTCTCGAAATGTGTATGTGTCTGTAAATGAAACAAATGCCTGTTTGGATGAAATGATAAGTCTGAAAACGTTCTTTCTCTCTCTCTGTCTCACTCCCCCAAAAGGGCGTTAGCACAGAAGGGCTATTAATTTCGTTTTGGCAATTTGTGTTGTTTCACTATAAATGTCGGTTTACTTTTCAAATTGCTGCCACCAAATATTATATTTAAAGAAATTAAATAATGCATTAATAATTCAATAACAACCTGCATAAATGTTTCTCGCATTGTGATAAAACAATGGTTCCCACAACCATTAAATTTTGAATAACATACTTTTCCTCCCAAATATGAGCATCTGGAAGCCCAAATTTGGAATTTGTTTTATTAATTATTTCACATTTTGTAAAACTTTAACGCATTTTTGATTTACAAACTCAACGGTTTCAAAGCGAATAATCGCAACACTGTACGGAAAACGGATGGCAAAATACCCAGCGCTGTCACTGACTATTAGCAATATTCTACAAGATTTAGATTGTTTTATAAATTTCCGTGTTCTTTTTGCATTTATTATAAATCTAGTAACTAATACTAGTAGTATTTAAATGTAGTACTTATAAAATCTAGTTCATCCTGAGTAATAACAATAAAAATAATACGTCAGAATTAGCCATATGAGTTCCTATCTCACCTCGACCCTGTATCCAGAACAGCAACTAAAAGCAATGAAAAGACTTCCAAAAATGAAAGCGACAATTTGGTTGACATAAAGCAAGCAGAATAGCATTTTAGAATGTTGGAATGAATGTATGATATTTGAAAAATGTATGATATTGAAAAGTTATTTTTAATCACATAATTTAAATTGTTGTGTGTGTCGTTTTAGGTAATCACATTTCTATTAAAAAGGAATTTATCCTAGCTATCTAAAACTATAATAATGTCTCATTCTTTATCTGTGTTTTTTTTAGTCCAAATGGGCAATTAGCTCCTAAGGACTATTAATTTCGTTTTGGCATTTTGCGTTAATTTACTAAAAGCGTTGTTTCACTTTTCAACCTGTTGCAACCAACTATTATAGCCCTGCATTATATTTAAAGGTATTAAATAATGAAGAATCTGCTTAAATGCATGTATATTTCTCGCATTATGATAAAACAACGATACCTAGATCCATCCAATTTTAAATATTGAACATTTCCACCCGAATATGGGCATCTGGAAGCCCAAATTTGTAATTTGGATTTTTGTTTTATTATCGATTTCATACTTTGTAAATTTTTAACGAATTTTTGATTAACAAACTCATGGATTTCAAAGTGAGGAAGGGCAGCACTGTACGAAAATAAACATTTTTATCTCCAGCGCGCTCGACTGTTTATCGGAAATTCTAAAGATATGCTCATTTTAAAATTATTTTGCGCTATTGCTGTTGAACTGAATTTTATGGTTTAATTGCGAAGAACATGATATTTAATAAATAAAGGTAACACAAAAAATGTTAAAAAAACGCCTCGATGGGCGTAATGTAAAATCTGAAAACTTTCAGATTTATATATATATATTTTATTATTGTTGTTGCTATTACTGGGAAAAAAATGTTAACACGTGATATTCGGGAGGTTTTTCAAATACCATTGAACAACAGACGGCTAAGAAATAACAAATCAACAAACGCTTAGTGAATATGCTCACCAGGAAGCTGTATTGAAATATGTAAACAAGGTGCTCAAAAAACAAATAGTGATGTTACCCGCTGTTTCCGTGAAATATGTCCTCTGAAATGAATTATTATTGT
>KK115033.1:496763-549443 GCA_000611955.2 Stegodyphus mimosarum | reverse complement strand
TTTTTTTTTTTTTTTTTTTTTTTTTACAATTCTTGCAAACTACAAGTATTTTTAAAATTCAAAATAAGTACAATATGTTAAAATAACTAAATATCAAACATTTTACATTAATCAATATATTTTAAATATGTTTCAAGTTTTAAAGATTATTAATAAAATTTTTAATTTCATATCGCTTGGCAAAAATACTCGCAAGTTTGTCAAGGTCATTAAATGATGCCAGCGTGAAATTCCAGCTTCAGTTAAATATATTTTATTGTATTCTTTAAGCTGACTTTTTGTTTCAATATTATTCAAAAATGTTCAGATGAACTGAGAAATAGCACCCACTACAGTTTTCGATTAAATTTATTATAGGAAAAGAAACAACAATTTGCTGCTCTTATTAATAATATTTGATTATAACATTTATTCTTTTATTTTAAATTAACTTGAAATATTTTTTTATATTTTTAAAGTTTACTCATATTTTGTATAAAACTAATCAATATGAAAAAAACAATTGTGTTTTTATACCTTTTTTGAAAACTTCCTAATTCTTTTATTACTTCAGTGCAACCGTTAAAACAATATCCAATTCCGGTAATGCGATCATTATACGAGTATAATGTATTATCATTTTGAAAGATATAAATGTTGTCTTGAAGCATGTTAATATCTGAAAGACGCATTTTTCAAGTACACTTATATAAAGGGTCCTACTCATTTTTCCTTAGAGATTTGAAATCTCACCTCTCCGTATGCTGAGGTATAACATCAAATCAAAACTGCAGTTCAGATGCATTACTGTTGCAGTCGAACGATATGGTTTACATTTTTTAATTAAGATGGTGTAAAAATATGTCTCCTTTATCGGATGTCAAAGAAAGTGCCTTTATCATCACCCCAGATAACTGTACGCCATTAATGAACAGTTCGTTCTTCAAGATCACGTGCTCATCGTAGTCTCTTAAGCCTCTGTTTCATTTATGAATGATTTCATCACAAGCTTTGGCTTAAGCCTTTTCATTCAATCTTTGATTTTCAGTTCACATCGAAACATTATTGAACAGCTTATCTGCCACTTATACCGCATTCAATCTCAGCTGTCAAAACTATCTTTTATAAACAGGGGAATACGATTTCAGCCATTTCGTATCGCGTTCTATTTTGGTCTTTCTTTCTGTGCTGATCTTTCAGCTTTCCAATTAAATGTCCCTGTAGTTTAATTCTACATCATTAATGTCCCTTCTGTCGAATAATGACAATCAGATTTTAAAGTTATTTGTCTGCAAGATAAATGCTATCTTGCTGCTAATGCAATAATTTTAACATGCATAATTATTTTGTTTGTAAACGACATTCCTTAATCTAACTTTTATAAAAAGTCTGATGCGGACACCACATGACTTCCTTGTACGGCCCATTAAATTATATGCATTTTTTACTGCACTCGATTTAAACTCATTTTTACGAATTTCATAAAAGATATATTTCTCATTCTATCAATTGAGTTCTCACTTCGTGACAATGCAATTGTATTCATAAAAACTTAAAACATCGTTTTTAAAAATTGTAAAATGCATAAGCACCTAACACACCAAACAAAGTCAAAAACAAATTTTTACGATTAAACTTAGAGTTTGTTCGTAAGAACAAGCAATTCCGCTAACGTACAAGAAGACAAAATTTTCGGTACACAAAAACTGAGAGTTAGCTTTTGGCAAAAGTCACTGAATTTAGTCGGTCAACTGACTTAATTTACTATTCTACTAAGAAATGCTACTTTTCAAATGCAAACAACTAGCGGCCTCCTTAAGCCTAGCGTCACTTAAATTTTTAAATCTTTAATATGCAGGTTAATTAAAGGCGTAAAACCCTTAACCTAAACATAAAAACAACACAGTTGAATCACTTTTAAAGAAAAAAATGTTTATGCAGTTTTGTGCTAAGTATTAAAAACATTGCACCAGTACATCAAGAGTAGTCATTGCGTCAAATAAAATCGAGTTTTTGTGCAAGTGCAGTCTTCCATCTGAAAAATTCTTTATATTTGTAAAATTTTAAAAAAAATGATAATACAAAACAGTAATAAAACATTAATTTTCTTACTTAATTGTTATCTGTAATTTATTTATGATAATTTATTTTTATTATAATTAGGCTCTCTGTTATATATTACAGAATAAATTGTAAGGGGATCGATAAGAAAAATAATCTTTCAAAATTATCCGATGCAAGAAAAAGGTTGGGAATCCCTTGTAAAATATATTTTAATTTTGTAACAGTTATTTTAATTTCAAAGTACACTCACGTTTGTGAAAATTGCAACACCATGAAGGACTTACGCGAGTGAGCTGAAATTTTCAGGAAATGCAAAGTAGCGCATGATATGCAAATGATTAGAATTGCAAATCCGTAGCGCATGCGTATGCTGAGCAGCGCCCTCTGAACGGCTGATGGATCCGAATAAATAGACGGCTGTAGCGAGGCGTGTATGGTTATCGGTGGTTATCTGCTAGTGGTAAACGTTAACTCAATCTGTACTTATGCCTCGTCGACGAAAGAGAGCGAGATTTGAACAACTTACAGAGTTTGAACGAGGGAGAATCATCGGCCTTCGTGAAGCTGGATTGTCGTATCCTGCAGTAGCCTCTCGTGTGCAGCGTAACAGCAGCACAGTGATGCGCGTTTGGAAGCAGTGGACGGACGAGTGTCGGACAACTCGGAAATCCGGGAGTGGACCCCGAAATGTGACGTCAGCTCGCGATGATAGACACCTGGTCCGCATGGCGCGGACGGACCGTACAGCTTCCTCTAGACAATTGGCAGCACTGTGGTCAATAGCTACAGGTGTTTCATTGTGTGCTTCATCAATTCGTAGACGTCTGCTGCAGTGTGGACTGCGCGCACGGACTCCTTTATACAGGATCCCCCTAACGCACGACCATCGCCGCCTGCGGCTACAATGGGCCAATCAGCATAGAGACTGGCGTGCTGATTGGCAGCATGTCGTGTTTTCTGACGAATCCCGCTTTAATTTGTGGTACCATGATGGCCGCATTCGTGTCAGACGCTATGCCGGTGAACGCCACCTTCCGGAGTGCATTATCGAACGCCACAGTGGACGAACACCCGGAGTTATGGTCTGGGGCGCCATAGCATATCATAGACGATCTCAATTGCTACGAATTGTGGGCAATCTGAACAGCAACCGGTATATCCGTGAAGTTCTACAGCCCGAAGCTGTTCCCTTCCTTCAAAGCTTGCCAGGCGCTGTATTTCAACAGGACAATGCCCGCCCTCATACTGCTCGGATTGTTAAATCCTTCTTTGCAGCGCAGCAGGTACAGCTTCTTCCTTGGCCTGCGTGTTCCCCGGATATGTCGCCAATTGAACATGTGTGGGATGTCATTGGTCGGCGTCTTGCTCGTGATCCTCGTCCTGTTGCGTCTGCAGACGAACTTTGGGTACGCGTACAAACGATATGGAATGCTCTTCCTCAGTCAGACATTCAAACTTTGTTTGACTCCATGCCACGTCGTGTAGCAGCACTTATTGCGGCGCGTGGTGGCCACACAAAATACTGATTCTGATCTCTTGTTCTTGTTTGTTTGCTTTGAACATTTAATCATTTATTTGTACCACTACCACTCAACTGTGTATTAAATTGCATTCAATTATGACGATTCCTTCTTGGTGTTGCAATTTTCACAAACGTGAGTGTACTTTCCTTTCAGTTTTTGTTTCCACCCTACCAGAATGATTTTTAGAATCGCTTTGAATGCAAATGAATTAGAAGTAGTATTTAAGGAAGGTTCAACTTACTCAAAGAGAGAACTAGGAATCATGAGTAGCGCGTGTTTGCCTTTGAGCTAAATCTCTCCTGAAGCTGCTCTCGGCCGTATATTACGTACCTTTTGATATTCGCCGGCTAATTTAGATTAAGGGCCAACTACATTAGATGCTTGTGTTACCTTTGGCTAAGTCTCTAGTTATTTATAATTTAGTTCTTATTTCTTATTCTGAGTTTAAACCCGAGTGGAGGCTTTGTTGTAAGCCCGAGAAAGGGGGCCAACTGTTCATCTTATTTTGAGTGAAATAAAGGGTAGTTAACCCTTCTTGAGTCTCCGTCTTTAGTTATTTGAACTCAGCGATAAGTTGCTTTAACAGTTCACTAGGTTCCTTGACCTTTACTTTAGCCGTGGAGACCAAAATCAACTTCAACCATGGGTGGTTATCATTAAAGCGAGTTCAGTATTTTTATAATACTGTAAGGTTCTACTGTCTACCTGATGTGTAAAATCTGGAGAAATAGTGATTTCACAGAAGATGGGTTAAACAGTATCCTTTATTAAGCTCTTTAAATTATTTACAATGCGTCAACTTGATGTTAACATACTACGCCTCTGCTTGAGCGGAACTGAAACAGTAGAATCAAACTCAAAATTGGAGATATTCACAGGTAGTAGAATTAAATTGCAGGGCTCATACAATCCTGTATCCTACAGAGCGTACATGAGTCTAGTGGCAGCAAGGTAATAGCTATTAAGCCACGTCTAACCAGCAATAACTCCTAAGCGGAAGCTTGCATATAAGCACGCACAGAGATTTCCCAGACTCTCTCTAACTTTCCTTACTGGAACGTCGATATTTAAACTTTTTCTCCCACTGGCTCCCATTTGCATTTCTTACGCGCGCTACCAAATTTAAATATTCTGGCACTGACAATTAGGGGAATGAAGGATTATAGGAAAGTAACTTAAAATTAAATTTAACTGGTTATTTAAAATAAATAAAAATCCCTACAATACACATATAAAAAGTATATACACAATGAAAGTCTTTATTCGTTCTTTATTTCCGCAAATGATGGTGGTAAATATATACTTAAAAATTGTTTTAAATAACTTAAATATGCATGCTTTCATGGTTTTTAATTTAAAATTAATTCTTTTATAAAATATGAAATTATTTCTTATACGTTCCTCCTATGCCGATACTTTTATTTATTAGCTTTGTATTCGCTATAAAAATAAAACTCAAAACGTTAGACTCCTGTACGACAAAAAAAATTGAGAGAAATATTTAATTTAAAAATTTGCAATTTTTTACATTTTCAGTTTGCATTGCAAGATCGATTAATGAATAAATTAGAATAATAATTTATAATTTTGTTACATTTGGCATGCCGAAAGACTATTCACACAAGTAATTTACACATCTTCAAAATCTAAAAATACGCTATTAATATTTTCTTGATATTCTAATTACTTCTGAATCATAATATGTTTATTATATAAAAAATTCTTTAAACTGCAAATATTTTTCATTTTGTGTTAATGTAAATAATGTTAAAGTTGGCTGCATACCAGTACTGAAGCTTGAGCGTGTTTTTTTAAAGCACGAATTTTATAATATTCTATAAGTAAGATCACCATTTTGAGAAAATTTACATAGATCAATACTTTTCACGATAATCTGAACAGAAAGGCACTTAACCTTTTATTTCCAGAACCATCTTTCTAAAATGATATTTTATTTTCAATTAAATAAAAATGCAAATATTTCACTCTTCAATTTTGTGAGCGGCCTTTAAATACGACCTTCGATTTTAATGTCAGTATCCAGATCAATTTTTGTCCAAAGGGAGTCGCGCGTCTGTGTTTTTATTTCACAATGAGTGTAATGTTTTCTTAAATACAAGTATGGTGATTGGAAGTATGTATAAAATGTTACACTTCGTAATTTTTTTAAACCGATTTCCTTAAGTTTAAAAATGCTAAACCATGAATCTTTGCTTCATTTAAAACATTTTGTGACAGGAAGTGCACGTCTATGGCTAACGGTTGCGGAATTGAAGGCCGGGTAAAGCCTTTTATGGATGTGTATAATGGACTGTAATGTAGAAGATTTATAATTACTTTATTTAATATTCGGAATTATTCACTTGCGTAATTTATTAAATAAATTTAATGGTGATTTTGTATGTTATGAAAATGCGTGTTTTAAATAGCTTTCGTTACATGCGATTTTTACGGATCCGCAGTACATCTACGAACTCTTATATCGGCGAATGCAAGGACACTTTTGTCTGTTTTTGTTGGCCATGAATTGTTGTTATCATTTTATAAGTTTTTTTTTTGTTTTGGTGGTGGTGTTGTTTTGTTTTTAAAATTAGTATCGTCAATAGTAAGTTTTTAAGGCATGTCGTTCTATTTCTGTCTTTGTTTATTGGAATAGCTAACCTAAGAGATAAATTTCTTATATTTAGGGAATTTTACCAAAGTCTAAATGACTTGATAACGAAAGTACATTTTCCGAATGGAAATATCAAGTTGATCTAGATAAGTAATCTTATCTAACTCTTATCTTGAATGTTATATGCACCAGTTTGGTACTTTCAGAAAAAAAAAACGTACTTTCTTTATCACCTTGTTTCAAAACGCTCCTAAATATAAGAAATGTATTTCTTTAGCAATTTTGTTAATTTGAAGACAGAAATAGAATGGCACAGTTTAAAACTTTTTATGAACAAGGCTTTGGTTGAAAACAAGAACACATTTTGAAAGATAAGAAAAACACATTTAATTTAATGGTGGCACACAGTCAAAGTTGACGCATATATATATTTTAGTCTAGAAAATTGTTTGGTGCTTTTACGTTTTGGTGTATTTAATTACGGGAAAGTACTTGAGAGCCATTTTCCTAAAGGGCAGTTAGGTACTCTAGACAATTTTGTAAGGGCAACTGCTTGTATACATGTCATACATGAGAGAAAAATTCACGAAAACGGCTCTGCAACCACCGTGTTCGTCCGGATTGTTCTGTAATGGAGAAGATCCAGATTTTATCTCTTGTTGTTAAAAAAGCCCGTTTCCTACATTTTTCAAATATATTTTCCTAATTACATAGGCTTAAGAATTAGTCTGTATTTTAAATATTTTATAAATCTTCAACAGCTAGCAAATGGGGAAAATAAAGTTATTAGTTAAAATGATTTCGAAATAATTGCTAACATTCTAAAGGGAGGATTCATGGTTATAATATTAAATTGCCGGACTTACAAAATAGGCAGATAATTTATTGGATTGTGTCTGCTGTTGATTCTTGTGTAAATCAGATTAACATATTGTCATGAATTTTGTACACATATTAACAATTTTAGTGAAGTTATATTTAAAATTGAAGTATCTCTTGTATAATGTAACAGGAAAGCCCACAAGAGTGAAGCTTTGCCGGAAAAATAAGGTTGTAGGGCAAGTCCATTTAACACTGAGGTAAATGGCTATCTCATCAAATTGAGGAGATAGCGCCATGTTTGCGAATAAATGAAGGCGATTAATGTTTGTCGCCAAATTTCGCTAGAAATCGACAAAAGTCACTAAATTTGGTGACTATTGACGGCATTTTGGTCCGGTCCCTGTGTAAATGTAATTGGTTCAAATGCCAATATCTGGTAAGTGTATATGTCTTCCAGCAATTTTGAAAAATGGAGTATTAGAAAACTCTTGGCGGCCGGGGTAAAACTATATAAGGAGAGAGCATCAATTCTGTTTTAAGTTCAGCGTTGACTTCAGAGCATTAGAGATCTCCATGCGAGCTTCGCTCTTCAGATGCGCTTTGCACTGCATTGTGTTAAACATTCGTACTAATTTGAAGTGGTAACTACTGATTGTGTTCTGTTATACTGAGAAGAGCTGTACAAATGCTTTTGTGGAAAGCTCCAGAACTGCAAAGTGTTTATTTTCGAAAATAAATTTCATCAAGGTCTCATCGATTCTGTGTGTATGAAATCTATTACAGCCCATACGCAAGTAACAATGTAAAAAAATAAAAATATTTGAAGTCATTAAATATGTTTGTTATTTCGAAGCCAAAGCATTGTTCGAAAATAAAACTACCAAATTATTTAGAAGAATAAAATGATTAAATACCTTAATATAGAATTTATTGCTCCCAACCGACATGCATAGATACAAGAGGAACGGCCAGAACAGCAGTTATTTATTATTGAACTGCATTGCATTTAAATTGTAAAGACACATCATTAGATTGAATTATCATTAAATTGAATCGTATGGGCTTTAAATGATATCAACCTTAATAATGATAGAGCTGTATTCTTATTCTGAATATCTGTTGATAGCATTTAAGATTTCTTTAAGTATTTAAAAAAACAAGGCTAATTTATTATTTTACATAATCAGTTATTTTATGATTTAGATCTTTACTGTTACTTCTCTTTTCCGATTCTCTACCAGAATGCAAATCAGGTTCAAGTGTATTTAAGGTGAGGTTTTTGGATTTAAGTCAGAGCATGTTTCTAGCTCTCGAGGGCACGTTATTTAGTCAGGTCTGATAAGATTTACTTCGGCTTTGCATTATAGTTGCCGAAATTTAAATGACCACTCCGGTGAGAAGTTTGAGTCAACTTTGCGTTAAATCAGTTGAGTGACCTTTTGCTTCTAGACTTAGTTTAAATCTTGAAATTGACTATTACATTTAAGTTACATCTCCACAACTGGTTGCCTGTCAAAACGATCCCGTGTTGTCAAACACAAGGTCTTTTGACCATATCTGGCATGAAGGGCTCATCAAGGGAAGTTTCATCGGGAGTTGATTCTGAAATCCTTTCTGAAAAACAGAACCTTCACAGTCAGGCATGGAAATTCCTTCTGTTCACCCAAGATTATTGGTGCTGGAATTCCCCAAGGTCTTAGCCTTGGACCCATCTGCTATATCATCTACGCAAATGATTTTCCTAGCCTCCACGATGACTACAACATGCTCTTCCCATGTTACGTCAACGACATGGCAGTTCTTGCCAAATCTAGGCTTCCGGATCATGCCGTCTCTCGCATCGAAAGCAAGATTCCCGTCATTGAAGAATGCAGTCGGAGATGGAAAAGCAAAATCAATCTGGCATAATCCGAGGTTCTATTGATCAGGAAATTTAAAACATTGAACCCTATTACCACCCAAATCAAGCGCTTCAACACCACTGTTTGGTTCGTTCGCATTGCAAAATGTCTGTGAGTTACACTTGACTCTACTTTTACATGAAAAATCCATGTCAAAAATGTCAAAGAAAACACTCTACAGATTATCCTCAAGCTGAATTCCCTCCTATCAACCACCTCCGGACTTATTCTCTACAGGAAAAAGAGAATCTACACTTCTATTACAGTTCTGATTTCACTTATGCTTTTCCGGCCTGGACACAGGTACTGATAAAGACATAAATCCTCTGCAAATCATCCAAAACAAAGTTATATGCATTTATCACAGAAGCTCCGTATTTCATCCGAAACAACTGTCTTCACCGCAACCTTAATATATAATGTGTATCAGACTATCTGAACAAGATTCTCTTGGAGGATAACTACATTAGGCCCTATGCAGCACACCAACTGTAAAATCATCAAGTGAAAAACTGCACTTTTTCAGATTCTACCGTATGCTCAAAATTACGGATTTCATATTTCTAAACTCAGAAACTTAATTAATTTGTTCTCTGTCCGAACTCACAACTGCTGACAACTTCCAATTATTCTACCCATTTTTTCCACCCAATTCTTCCTGTCCTTCTGATTCGCTGGCAACATCACGTGACCCTGATTTCTGTTTCGTGATTGTCACGCTTCCTGATTCGCCATCTGATGATCTCGCACCCATGGCGGAGCTAGGGTGGGGCTCGAGCGCAGCATCCAGAGGGAGCCAATTTGATGTTTTAAAATTAAGAATGAAAGGTTTTCCATTGTTGGCCCATAGAAAGGGACGCAAAATTTCCATTTGTCTCCGGACGCTGAAAAACCTAGCTACGGCTCTGCCCGGCTTCTTATCCATCTTGCTTTAAAATTCTTCTTCACTCCTCGGACCAGTAGATGGAACAACCCATGCTGCTTGCTCCAGACCTATAGTCGAGACTAATCGGCTTCATTTCTGTTCGGAGGAAAATGTAGCTCTCGCTTTTTTTAATTTACTTGGGATTTTCTTTGAGAATGCAATTATGGAACATACATTTTAGTTATGCCCACATTGGGACTCTTTGAGGAGCTGAATAGAGCTATTTAAGTTAGCTTTATGCTAGCCTAAATACAAGTATCCAAGTCCAAGAAACTGAATCCATTGGCTTGCTTTCCTAATTCTGATGGTAACTTCGATGTTGATGGAAATGGAAAACCATCGTTACCACTGTTATAAGTACTGTTTTCAAATGTGTAGGCTTCCGTAAAAAGTTGGAAACTTTTAAATTGAATTCTCCAATTCGCACTGAAGTTAGTTTTCCTCCCGTTTACGCTTGTTAAGCAAGTTTTTATAACCAGACAATTTCTTTTCTTCTTCTGTGGGCATCTAAATAAAGTCACTGAAAGTTGGAAATTACTAAATTTTTTACTTGTTTTATGTGAAAAAAATTATTAAAGAAAATTCAAAATTTTAAATTTTGTAATTACTGTAGTGCCAAATTTTATTAAGTATTTATAGAAATTAGGTAAACTGAATGTATAGTTAAGTATGTATAGTATAATAAGGTATTATTGTAATTATTATTATTATTATATAAAGCTGAATTTCACTTAATCACTTATCTTATTTTTTAATTATTTTTCACAATCACTATATTAGCAATTCGAGACTTACGAATACATATACTGGGGCTCATACGGCTCATGACAACAATGAAAAATTAATAAACCTTCAACGATCACGAAAACGTTTAAATAAACCCAAAGTTTTAAAAGCTTAAACCTGAAAACGTTTGGCTGAACGGCGAATGGTACGCTTACCTAGAGCCCCTGGAAGAATAGGAGTACTACAACATCACCGTCGGTTGGTATTGATGAATAATAAAATTATCGTAAGGAGTCTTGAAGACAACCCTAACATTACAAGCATTTGGATCAGAAGCAACTCTAATAATACGAACATTTTGGTGCCATTGTGCGCCACACGACCTTGGACGCACACTGTAGAGTGCGCATCCCTACATTCCAACACAATTATGGGTTTTTAATGCGCTGATCAATTTGCGCGTAAAAAGGTGGATGTTGCCATTAGAAAATTTCTAAATGTTTTCACTGTCACAGTCACCGAGGTAAAGAATCAACTAGTGAATTATTAAATAATTTATGTATTCTTAAAATAGACTCATCCGAAAAGAATGTCGGGATTTTGCAACATTATTACATAATGAAGTCTTAAACTTACGGAAGTAATTATTGTGTTGAAACGGAGTTAATATAAATTTTATCTCCGCTTACTAAATCTGTTACGTGCAGCCCTAAATGAGAATTTCCCCATCTCACGGATTGGACCCGTCCCGTTGTGGCCCAATTCCGTTGCTTCAGCGACTACGGCTTCTTCTTCTCGGAAAACATTAAGAGCATTGTTTATAGTAGAAACTTTGCTTGTAATTTTAAGAAAATAACAAAGAGTACATAGCCTTTTTTTAATTGTATTGTTTCGGTTGAGAGATGGAAAATATTTCTTTGCTGAAAATCTTCTAAAACGTAACTACAGCATTCAGTCACTGAAACATTTTAATGCACACATAGTTTAGAGACAGATTATTTACAAAGCTGCACTTCAAAATCAACCCTTAGAACGAAGAGTCACTCAAAGTGACAATTACTATAGCCCAGAGATGAAAAAGTACGCGATATTACCAGTATCAGCCATTTAAAGGAACTGCAGAGGAAATCGAAACTCCGAAGATCCTTCTAAAGACGCAGACTGAAAGTGAGTGAAAGTGAGTCGTTTTGATGTCTATCTAGAACTTAATGGTGCACGTATTGAAACGTACTGAGTTGTACATAAACTGTATGCATTTCTGAATATTTAATAAGAACGTGCATACTTGTATATTTCATTTTATTTTTGTTTTTTTTTGTAAGACATGATTTTTTTGCGAAATCCCAGTATTCTTTTCTTTGACCTATTATACTTAATTTTATATCGTGTTTTTTATGGAAAAGTTGGTTAAAATTTTGAAATGGGGTATATATAGTGTTTAATTTATATCGTGTTTTTTGTGGAAAAGTTGATTAAAGATATCAAATGGGGTATGTTTTGGAGGATATTATTGTAAATCAAAGACTTAACAGAAGACAACTCTCCGCCCTTCCCCCGCGCTGCGGGATATCTGGTCCTTTAAATGTAATAAAGAAGTGCTGTAATAAAAGTGATATTAACTGGGAGTTATATCCGTAACTGAATATGCAATAAAATAAAGTTGTAGACCATGCAGAAAATAAAGGTACAGAATTAGGGATGAATAGAGAGATATGAACAACCATATGGACTTCAAAGCGAATGAAGAGTTTCATGTTGAATAATACTGGCGAGACATATTTTGAAATACATGCTATTTATTTAAGGTTTTTAAAATCTAAAAACAGGTAAAACTGTTTTGGAGGAACAACGTAAAAAACTTACATTGTTTCCTTAAATGAAGCTCTAAATTACGTAACCAAAGCAACCAAATCGTAATCAAAGAAATATTAAGATGTCCGATTTACTCATGAAGTTCACACTGTACACGAGCAGATAAATACCCAAAATACACAAACAGATAAATACCCAAAATACACAAACAGACAAACATTCACGTTTTTTATTTCGCAAAATGCCTAATAAATATTTGCGCAAAGGTAAGAAAGCTAGATGTCCAGACTTAGAGATTAAGATAGTTACAGCAAAAAGTAATTACAAGGAATGAACTTTTGTCCTGATACCTTTGCACGATATTTTTTTCCAGTTACAAGCAGTTCCTTCCACCTGAAACTATCAAAAAAACTAAACCATCAACTTACGAAAAGACCAAAAGTTCCGTAAATACGTTATCA
The DNA here is from genome assembly GCA_000611955.2 of Stegodyphus mimosarum. Classification (NCBI taxonomy): domain Eukaryota; kingdom Metazoa; phylum Arthropoda; class Arachnida; order Araneae; family Eresidae; genus Stegodyphus; species Stegodyphus mimosarum. The sequence continues at coordinate 536,616 of KK115033.1, read as the reverse complement.
GTCAATAAAGCGCTATTTCGACACATTTTTAATCCAAACATCTTTCCTCAAGGTTAAACTTGCTACATTTTATGATTTATTTCAAACTTTTCTCACAAGTAACGGAACTTCATTCATCATCTTTCACGCTAGTGTTAGTGTTTCGATACTAAATTACATCAAAGAAACATTCGAAAAGTTATCTCATGTTTCGTCAATCAGCTGCAATATTAAATTTTTTTAACTTTTGCTCACAAATATTCGCATTGAAGTCAGTTTACTTAGCAGAAGCACAAATAATATTGTTTACGATTGAGACTTGTTTATGATTATAAACAATTTCTCTTTTTTAACAAACTTCACGCTACCCAATTATTTGAAGAAAAATAAATGTTTCGAATTTTGTCTGCTGAAAATATTAAATGTTCGGAGTAATTCAAATATTTCTTGACAGATCTTGTACCCGCTATAGTGTCTTTGGATGTCTGGAAGAGATGTATACCAAATGTACAAAATTAGACTAAAATCAGTTTAACAAGTTGATTTAGGTCTAGTTTTGTTTCCTCCAAAATCAATTTAACAATCAAAATCGCTGATTTTGATTGTCACATTGGCGTGTTTCTCTTCTATTCAATTTAACAAGTTGATTTTGGAGGAAATTCTATCAATTTCGAAATATTCAAATTAAGAGGTCTCTAATTTTTGAAGAACAAAAGTACTGAACTAGAATAGAGCAAAATGCCTTAAAATTTATTGAACAAATGCAGCGTTAATTTCAGTTCTTTGATTTATTTAGCTTTAGGCCTTTTAACAGGGCAGAATACTCTAGCTCAGAGCTTCTTAAACGACTCTTTACTAACTTAAACGACTTCTTAGACCACTTTTTACTAACAAAAACACTTTCCATTTCCGAAACTTTGTCCAACTCTGCCAGCACTCCCTTTTTCAGTCCTTCAGACGCTTCCGTCTAACAAATTCCAACACCCCCCACTAAAAAACTGGATCCCTCCTTTCTCAGAACATAGGCTTAGTAACAATGTCGCAAATTACTTAGCAGTTTGTATGCCCTGACCTACAGCGAGGTAACCTCGTAGCATAACTACTTTCACTTTGGAATAGAAGCACCTACAGGTAAGAAGTGTTTTTTCATTATAATTTGTTTTTGCAAAACCCCTCCATTTGTAGCAATTTTTTTACTTAATTTCCCTCAAATGGTCGCATTTATTTCTCCATTCCTTTTACTTTAGCCAAAAAGCATTTTCATTTTAAGTACGCATTCGAACCTGGCCCTTATTTAGCCTTTGCATTTGACAATCAAATTTTCAATTAAAAATTTGAGCTTTACATTGTAATTAGTACAGCATTTTATTGTTTTTATTATTGTATTATTATTTTACCAATTTTTAGCTATTTCTTTCGATTGTAATTATCTTATCTATTATAAATCTTTTCCCTTGATTATAAACGGTTTATTTCGGCATTACATGTGAGTTTTTCCTTGTATAATTCGTTTCTATTTGTGTTCGGACAACAAAAATGGGTAGGGAAAAGAGACCAGTTCAATGAGAGCCTTAAATATGCATAGAGTTTTTTAAGAATTGTATATAAAAAGTTGTTTAGAATTAATAACCATTATGCTAATTGACGATAGAGGTCTCAGTGAGTTGATCGGAATGAAACTCGTTTTTTGTTGTTCAGTTCATTGACTTTGTTTAAAGCTTCAGAGCACTTTTCCCTTGGCAAGTTCTGTTTGGAGCTTTAAATAAAAAAGAGATTAACTTTGTTTTTCGCTGTTTTTGTATTTTCAACTTTTTTCATTTTTTTCTGTTCCAAATGCATATTATAAAATTTGCAAGTTCTTAAAAACGGAAATAGGTAGAGGATCATGGTTCTTACAATCTTTAAGTAATTCTCTCAGATATTTCATTTCCCATATTAGATGGTATAAATTTTGCAGCACTACTCGCAAAATTTTTCTACTAATTTTTCTAGTTTTTTTCATTCAACAACAATTAGAAAATTTGTCAATTTTCTCAATAAATATAAAATAAAGATATAAAAATAAATATCCTCCCGTAAATAATTTTCTTCTTTGGTTAACAATATACATATAAAAAGAAATTTTTAGGATTTATTTTAAGCAAACAAAAATTAAAGAAAATTCTAATGAGACAGATGTGCTCGTTTTCTGTGTATAACAAATTAAATGTTGGGGCGATATTTGATACTGCTGGACATAGAGCATCTTCAAAATGTACCGACATTGAACGATATTTAGTTTTAATTAAAGCTGAAAAAGTAATTTTATAAAAATATGTGGTGCTGTATTAGAGAAGAATATTTAATGCCATTTTAGAAATAATCAGAAATCTAGTTCTAACTCCGATGCAGAATTCATCAAGGACTTTAGTGAAAATTCAAGTTTCAGATTTGAGTCACTAAATAGATTCCTTTTGCACTTTATATAACAGGTAGTTAATCTCATTAATATCAATTAATGTAATGTCTTTAGAATTCTAATCTCATTATTGTCAATTAATGTAATTTCTTTAAAAGTCTTATGAATGCAGTTTCTTTAATTTCATCTAACGAACTGAATTTTCATGACCCCAAAATTTCGATTTGGATCCCCATTTGGGGTCACGATCCAGAGTTTAAGAAACCCTGTTCTAGACCAGGGTTTTTTAAACTTTTTGGAGTTGTGATCCCATAATATTTGCTAAAATTTTGTGGTACTCCATAAGCATTGCGCAAATCCGACACACGCGTGAGTGAGACTATCGGTTTCTTCTCTTATACTGTAATATACTATTGCAGTTTTAGGTCATTAACTTTAATTTTTAAAGTAAAATTAACGTTTCTCTTATCAAAAAATGCGTCGAAAAGTTTTAGTTTTTTCTTTGTCTGTATTGTCTTGTTTTTATCTGTTTTCAGATACATTATGTAAAAATATTTGGTAATTGCAAAATTATTATAATAAGTTAAAGAAATATCGAAATTGCTAAAATTTTTGGTGATCCCCCTACTGCACGTCCCGCGACCCCACAGTTTAAAAAACTCTGCTCTGGCTGTTTAGTAAGACGAGAACTGTTGTTGGTAACTTCGAAGTCCATGCTGTTTCTTACACCAAATCAACACAGTCTGAGACTGATTCTAGACTTAGACAAATTTTTGTTGGATTTCCGGGATTTCTCACTATTGTTTCTTATGTTTAACCCCTGAATAATTTTGTTATCATATAACAAGGTGCACTGTAACTTCTGTTATAATCCATCTCATCCGATCTGGAATATAATGATTTAAACTTACGCGAAGTTTTTTCCTTCTGCATCGAAATTTTGTGAAAATAAAACTTAATTTATTTGCTAAAAGAAATGGGCCTTCTACCAGCCTAGAAAGTTCTCTGTATACTCCCAATTGCATCATATTACAGCAAGGAAAAAATGTAAACATATCGTGAAATAAATTTCGACATAATTACCTATTTCCCTGACGACTCTCACAACTAGTTGACTTATACGCTTTCATTACTGGATTAGTTGATACTTTATAAATCTAAACTTTACAAAGTAATTAGGTATTTTTCGCAATTTTTCCTCTAGGATAATCTTAAAATTTTTCTTAAATTATTTTAAAACAACTGCTTTTTGTTCTAATTGTTGTATATATATATGTTATTCATGTTAGTTTTTTTATCTTCAAATTTATGTATTTATATTGTATCTTCGATATTTCATATTAATATAAATATTACCATACATTAGTGTTAACCATTCGCAATTAATATCGATATCGGACTGTAAATAATTACTTTAAGGTATTGTTACATGTGATTATTGTATGACTTGATAATGTATCATGTCACATGTTTATTAGTTTGGATGTATTTCAAGCGGACGTATACCGAAGTACAGATGTATTCCAAAAGAGACAAAAAGTAAATTAATACGAAATCAACTAACTTTCACACAGTATTAAATAATAAACGAAATTTCTTTCCTCTATATCAAGGCACAGCCGAAAGAGTTTTCAACTGAGTGACATATCTGAATTACACGTGGATGAGCAATAAAATTAATTAAGGAAAATTTAAAATTTAGGATTTAATTAATAATAATAAAAATTAATTAAATGAGAATAGGTCAGTACAAAATAAAAATTATTAAGACACTAAAAACATTTAAAAAAACAATTAAATGAAAATACTCCGCCATCAGGCACATACGGAAAGGGAAGGATGTCCCGTTTTAAGGCAAAAATGACTCGCATCCAAGTTACACCTGAGGGAAAATATGAAAATGCCATATATATATATATTGCTGAAACAATTTATTTTAAAAATCAATTCTATTCAAGCAGTAATTAAAGTAACTGCGTTAAATATGAAAATAATTCATTTAAATGATTTTTTTTTTTTTTTGAAGAAAAGTTTCAATTGGAAGCACTTACAGATTTAAGGTTAATAGCAATTTAATCGTTTCTAGTATCCTAAATCCAACCCGTTTGGGGTGCTCGTTGACTTTTTCTTCATTAGTTATTCCAAAATTCAATGACTTTTACTTAACATTTACGAAGAGTTATTACATCAACTGCTGATTTGGAAGGTCACCGCCAGTTCACGTGGATGTGTAGCGTGACAAAATTACTTTACACTTTCCTCTGTGCACAAATGCGTGTGGATCGGCCCACATAACCCCCAAATGAGAAATCTTCCTCAAACCAATTAACATCATTTTGATATCGCCTAAAGTTGAATGAAAAGGTCCGTTTGCCCAACCCTGCTATTGACCGGTTCTTGCGCGTCAATGAAACAAAACATCACTAATCCCAACTGTCTGTCTCACAAACCTACTGAAAAGCGCCTCATGGCAATGAACCAGGTACAACCGCTTGAGCATTGAACCGGTAGATTTTTCACATAACACGTGTTTTTACTTTCTCTTTCATGCCTTCGTGCACGTGAAAATGGACGATCACGCGGGGAAGGTATGACACCTCCGAGGGGGTTACGGACCCTTCATCACGTGAAACATGTGACTTAGGTCCAACTTGCACGTGATTTTATCACTTTTGTTGAGGATGATTCCATTATTTAAATTATATCGGCCTTACCTTTAGCGGTTACATATGCAGTTAAGTTGTTGCATCATTAATAGTACTGAACGATTTCTATTACATCATTACTTGCACAAACCCATGCTTTTTAAAAACGTGGAGGGTAAAAAACCATTAATACTGAAATGAACATTAAATTATGATATTGTAATTCTAACAGAGCTCGCTTGCCACTATGTAGAGTTCATACGCAAAAAATTCGATAAAGTATATTTCCTTACCTAATTTTTCACGATTTTGTAAATAAAAGAATCATTTTCTGTACCATTATAATTTTAATATGAAATCAGATTTTGTTAATGAAAGCAGTTTGGTTGAATGATTTATTTTAGTAATGCTTGCATTAACTAGTTAAATCAGTTACATAATGTAAAACTAAAACTTTTAGGCTGTTTGAAACGTCTTGAAATGAATTCTCATGTTTAGAATCAAATGAATTTACTGATTCTGCGTATTTTCGTTTCGAAACTTGAGTCTTTCATACTGAATTACACAGCATTTTATAATTTTTTGAGTTATTCAATCATATTCAATAGGATATACAGGGTGTTTATAAAGTCCCGGACCCATTTTGACGTTTAATAACTCGTAAAATAGTGAAGATATAAACAAACTTATGGCATTTATTGATGGAATAACGTATGTATTTTCCTTTTCAGGTTTGAATATCTTTACTTTTGTAAATATCGTCTGCGCGTTTGGTTAATTTCAGATAATTTCATTTTCAAGTCTAAATATCTGTACTTTTCAAAATATCGTCTGCTTATGGCATAATGTGCGCATATGGGGATCTGAAAACCCCTATGAATACCGTAAGGCACAAAGGGCTTCCACAAAGGTTAATGTGTGGTGTGGATTAATGCACGACCGAGTCACTGGGCCTTTCGTTTTTTACAGAAAAGACGGTCTCATCAGTCGTATACTTAGGCATGTTGGGAAAATTCGTATTTCCACAACTAGAAGAGCTTCAGCCGCATGTCTTTTTGCAACAAGATGGTGCACCACCTCATTGGGGTACCATCGTTCGTAGTTCTTTGAATGACCATTTTACAGGAAGATGGATTGGGCGAGGAGGTCCAATTCCTTGGCCACCCAGATCACCTGATATAACGCCGCTGGACTTTTTCCTTTGGGGATTTGTAAAAGACTACGTTTACAGGAGGAGAGTGTCGAACATTGATGACCTAAAAGCCAGAATTACAATCGCAATAGCCTCTGCGGATGCCGACATGCTTGCCGGTACCTGGCGTGAAATTGAATGTCGACTTGATATTCTCCGTGCCACGAAGGGGGCACACGGGGAAGTTCATTGACAAGGGTCATGAAATTTTTTGAGTGTATCTAACCATTTTTTATTAATTTTAATCTATTTTTATTATTTTATGAGTTATTAAACATCAAAATGGGTCCGGGATTTTATAAACACCCTTATTATGGTATCATCTTTATAACTACGGACAAGATGTTTTTCATTTTCTTAACTGATGAAAAACTTTAAATTGTTAAGACTAGCTAGAAATCACTGGTCCACCAGCGGCCGAGGCTGAACACTGGTAGTTCCGATTTGGGTTTGATTCCAGGCAAACGAGCTAGCTGCATGGGCGTTTCAGTGGTTTCCTCCTTGTGTAACGTGTATACGAGTCAGTTTTGCTTAAAAAGTCCTCCACGAAGGCAATCCTTTTCTTAGGCAGATATCCCTGGTGTGCTTTGCCATAATCTACTAAATAATACTCTAACCAAAACTTAATAACATGTTCTTGATTCTAGGCTACATGCAGTATGTTCTAGAGTCGATAGACTGATTTCAGACAGCTTTGCCAATGTCACAGCAGCAACATGCAGCTGGAATTGTACATGTGAAAAACCATTGTTTCTTTCATAAACCCCACCTATTCTTCCTCACTTCCTCATGTCTCTTATTAAATGGATTTCAAGACGCATATATAATAGTCATTATTCACTTTCTGCCCATGGCTGTGATGCGTCGACATCCTTAACTGCAACGGACAGCAGGCCAGAATTTGCTTTATCGATCTTTTGCGCATTATAGTTTGAAAAGGTTTCTATCATTCAAATATTGAAGCATGGCTAAATGTGTTATCTCAATATGCATGCTGTAATAATTTAAGTCGAAATTCAATCGCATCTCTGCTTCTAAACATTGAGATAATTTACTCACTCACAACGACCAAGCATACTAGGTACTTCCACTCACTATGATCAAAGGCCATGGCTTTTCATCTGCTGGTTCAAATAAATTTACGTATAACCTTCAAAATGCAGTGCAGATTTGCTACATCAAATATCGGGAAAGAGGAACAGAGGCAGTTTCAATGATTTTTGATCAATTTATTTAATAAATAACGGCTTAAAAAAATCCTTCGCTTCGTTAAAGACATTTTGTAGGAAAGTTGCTCGTACTTACATAATATAGGAGGAAGATCACGAAATAGCCAGCACTTTTACTGGCAATGGAACCTGCGTCGGACTACGCTTGGCCATCAGTTTTAACTACTTATAGTGGTAGTTTGGTTACGCAATTTGAAACATATGAGGAATATATATCTCTACACAGTGTAAGGTAAAGTTTTTGCTTTGGTATCTAGGTAAGCAGGTGGGGTATCTAAATTCGATGTTAATCTATCAATATATATAGTATATAAATTTATGCGTTCACAAAAGCCCTTATTCAGCCTGTTTTTCGCAACGATTAGACTTAGAAATATACTTCCTGCTACAAAAAAGTTTTAAATGACTCAAGGATTTGTGTTTTAGTAGTTTTTAAACCAAAAAATTTCAATTTGTAGAAAATATGAAATCTATTTTTTACACGTTCCTCCGGTCTTTATACTTATGTTTAGGAAAATCGTATACCCGTTTAAAAAAACACACAATAAAAGTTTGACTCCCAATACAACAATTATTGATCTATATATTTTGAGCTGAAATCTGTAATTATATTCAGGGGCCGTAGACAATTTGAAGAGCAAAATGTTTGTAAGTAACTAAAAATAAAATATCGTTTAAAAATATTTTCTGACGTTTTGAAATTACGTAGTGAGCATTTCTGTGCACGTTGTTGTGAAAATATTGATCACTATAATTTTTTCCGAAGTGGAAATCTTATTCACAGACTACAGAATTCCTGTTCTGAAACCCACTGGCAGGCTTCAATATTGGCACATGGCTAACTCGTCATATCGTTTAAATTAATTGAAAATGAATATTTGTACTTTAATGAATTTTTTTATGATTAGTATATTCTTAGTAAGGCCCCCCTAATTTAACGAATCGAATAAGCGAATGCGTGAATCTCTGGGAAGATTTTGTAAATACTAAATAGAGTAAACAAAACCTAAATAAACCTAAAAAAACCTGAAACAAAACCACTTCATGCCTTATAACTCATACCTTTCATGATCTTTTGAAATTGACATCAAAACAATTCGTTGAATGCAAATCATGAAATTAGATCGTAACACTTAAGACATTCATAAGGCTTTTAATATATTATTTATTGAATTACTTAAAGCTTAAAATTTACAGTTTTAAGCATAAAAATAATATTTACCTGATTTTTCAAAATAAAAGTCTTAAAACTTCCGATTCCATTTGAAATTGCTTTACAAATAGTTGCCATGTTCAGTTCAAAACAAAGAATAATTAAATTAAATATTCTTATGTTTTCCAATGTTCTCACACAGTGAACTGGTATTTTTGTACGTTAACAGTTCGTATAAACTTTATGAATAAGCAGAAGAATAACAAAACGCCAGAAAAGCGAACAAACTATCCAAAAATTTTGAACTTTTTTTACAACTCCAGCAAGTCTGGAGCAAATTCGAATATCTTCATCACTTTATGTCCCTAATATAGTGTAGTGAATTTTAAAAAAATTAAGGTAATACTTAATACTGTAACTGTATTCTCTAAACGTAAACATTAATCAGCTGAATGCGTCCATGCCACACGTAATTTTTTGGCCTTTTCTAATACAAGATAATTCTAAAGTAATAAATCTTTTCACGAGCATATTACTTGCGTATTTTTAGATTTTGAGGGTAACATAAAAGACTGATGTGAAATTTTTTTCGGCGGGCCAAATGTAACAAAATTATAAATTAAAGACACTGTTAAATCACAAAAGAATATCATTGAATAGCATTTAAGGGATAAAATACACTAAAGCAAAAGTAGTCGAAACGTGTAATTAAAGAATGATTATTAATATAGCACTTTCAAATAGGAAACAAGAATAACACACATGAAAAGGAAATGCAATAACAAAAATTATAATGCGCTGAATTTGAAAGTTTCGGGGATTGGAAATTAATAAAAAAATTAAAATTTAACTTACATTTTTAAAATTTTTTAAAGCATTTTATTAAATTTATATAGACTGATTTGGTCTAGCTCGCTATTATAGCTCGCTCCAGGCCAGGTAAGTCTTCCTTCATTTAATAAATAAAAAGATACAGATATAAAGTAGTTCAGAGCACAAAATTTCAAGTAGCAAATTTTTAAAAGAATTAAAAAATAATAATAATTAATAACAAAAAATTTAAATTCATCTATCTCCAATATAGCCCAAATTTCAGTAGGCAAATAATAATTCTGTAATATTATCTTGAAAACTTTTATTTTAAAGGTAAAACAGATTTATATGGGGACAAAATTAAACTTCTGCAATGAATAATTCAATGTTTAAATTCAAAGTAAATAATCAAGGAATAATATAAAATATATAAAAACATAATAAACGATGAGAACAGAATTTAGTCGTAATCTCAATGGTCTGCAAAAAAAAAGTGGGGGAGACCAAAAAAGAACAACAAAAGTTGAACGCTCTGAAATAAAAAAAATATCGTATAATGAGAACATTTTTAATATTAAAATATTTATATGTACTGACAAAAATTATATTTTTACTGAAGCCTATTTTTTATTTCTTCTTTCTAGCTCTTATTTTTAGTTTGTGGCATGATTCAACTATGTAAAATAGCCTTTTTTCTAGAATTAGATTCATAATATCAGAATCCGAAAAAATGCTTGTCTTACGTATTTTTCTCCTTGAAATTTAAACAGTTTTCCTAACCTAGTTGAGTGTCGCTTTTACACTGTGAAAAGCGAGGATAATTTGAATTGGTGGGAGGGAACTAGACATTCTCGAATGATTTTTCTTAGTCCAGAAAACAGGGAATAGAAGGACTCCGACGGACATAAAATTTGAAAACCTGTTCAACACTCCTCACACTGTCCTTTGCGAAGCATTACATTAACCTAAAATGATGTGACTGAAATAAATGCTAACTATAACTATTAAAGAGATCCGTAAAATAATCCTCTGTCTCATGTAATTTTAACCACATTAGAATATCAAAAAGAGTTACAATGAAATAAAATTATTATCATTACTTTATTTGACGTAAATTATGCTGAATTTATACTTTGTGTGAATTCATATTTCAGAAAGTTTTTTTAGAACTTTTATAATTTGAAATCAATTGTATTGAAAATGTTATAGTTTGCATCAATCTATCCAACTGTCCATATATTTTTAGATTTGCTATTATTATGATTATCATATAAATTTTTATTAAATAAGTTTTCGCGTACTAATTATAGTCCGTCCAGCTACTTGAGCAATTTCTAAGAAACTTTCCCATTATTTTTGTTAGTGCATCAACGTATATTCCCCATAACTTATAACGTTCTTTCTTCTGGATAACTGTAAAGAACTATATTGGGTTTTCATAATTTCTTTCATATTTATTTTGTTCATGAATTTTAGTGTTCCGATTATAATTTCCTATTTTATAATCCTCAAATGATGCGTTCTCACGAATATTTAATCTCTTCTTTCCATCACTTTAAACTAAATCTTTTGATTGAAAAATTCTGCAAAATTATTATCTTTTTAAGCCAAATTTATTTTTCATAACTAAAATTCTTACACTATTTTTTGTAAAAGCAGCGCATGACTAATTTATTGTGAATTATCGAATTCCTTACGCAATTTTAAAATTTAAGACTCTAAGCGAAATATTTTCTTTCTGCGTGATTAATGAAATCTAATAACAAGTTTTTAGAAGAATAAAAAGAAATTGCTGTCTAAGCATCCATGATAATAATGTGTCAAAAACCAAATTTTACCCGATGAGACACTGACAGTACAAATTTTCTAAATGTTCTTTCTCGGTACTAATCTTAAGAGATTATTACACACCTTTCAAGATTGAATTGCTGTTCCAAGACATTCGTTAAATAAGACAGAAAAAAATAACAGCTAGAATTTGCTTGTGAAATAAAACTCGCAGTGGAACTTTTACTGTAAGGTGTAAAATAAATAAAATTTACAGCAAATTTTACTTACGTGAGTTAATTTAGCTAATTTTCTTCCTTTTCATTCTGGATCGTATGTCGCGTCTATTTTTAGCAGTCTACAGATGCTTCATTGAACTAAATTTAAGGAATCTGCAGATCAGGCACTATATAAAACCGAAAGTTACGCAGATAATTTTATAAGAATTCGAATAGTTGCCATGGTGCATTACTGCGTTGAAAGAACACCGCTTTTGAGGGAAGTATAAATAAAATACCTTTAAATAAAATACCTGATCCTTTATGATGTTTTGATGGGTGACAGTACGGCTAACATTTGATATCACAAAAATCATTTCAACTAAAAGGTACACCTTCGTGCTGCTAAATTTCCGATGTCTAAAGCTTTCTGCATGGGAATGGCTCGATTAAGTTCTCGAAGAATATTGCTTAAGACATTGCAATTCTTCCATCATTTATTTTTATCACAGGGTCAATATTTCCCAAAGTAAATACAGCATGTTTACCCGCCGCATACATAGTGCAATAAAAAAAACGAGATTCTTCAGACTGGGTGACCTTCCATTTGTTCAAGATCCAGTTTTGACACTCGGTAGCCCTTCGGCAATGAGCCAAGGCTAGCACTCGGAATTGTCTGTGGGTTCTCAGCCCCATTTTCGACGATGTTCAATGTATGTTGTGACATGCTGCTCGCGTCACAGACATAAAAGAATATCAACAAATTGCGCCATATTTCTTTCCCAGAAATAATATGGAGCAATTATGGCGCTCTTAATTGCTAGATGTATGTAATATTATTAGCTATTAGACTCCACAAATGGCGTGGATGGCCTTGTTTTAACTTTTTGAAGGAGTTAAATGTGAACTGTGAAAACAGGGGCTGCGTTCAGTTACTTAATCGAAGAGACGTTTAATTGTTCTTATTATTTAATAGATAAGGCTAAATTATGCGTCCGAAATAACGTAAATCTAAGGCTGATTTTCACCGATTTTTTAAGCTCGAGCTGGCGTGCTTCTCCTACATACAAACAGACGTCGACCAACAGCCTATGAAAAGATTTACTACATAGTCCAATGATTTGATCATAAGACTTTGGCATTTGAACCAACTCATTGGAATTTAAAGTTGAGAAACCATTTGTTTACACTTGTTTACATTCGTACGACCGTTGAGATTCTTTGGTATGTAGTTAAGCTGTATTGTATTATTGGTTTTATTGTTCATTGAAAGATTTAATTTCATCATGTATATAAATATCTGAGTTTGTTTATTAATGTTTCTCATATGAGTCCCATACAAAGCTTTATCTATTCTGAGAATAACCGCAAGTAAAGGGAAGGTATCTATTTTTTATTTCCCTTATTTCCAAAATTTATTTCTTGTTTATTTAATTTAAGTCACATATTTTCGGAATTGGCAGTTAAAATTATTTCTTAATAATGAGTCCATTTCTGACAACTGTTAAATTGAATGAACTATTGAATATTAATACATTAATTTTTTAGCTTTCTTTGATTATTTAACATTTTTGTATTTATTTTACCTATCTTTGTTTTTGCTTGCCATTAAACCCTTAGAGGATCGAAAGAAAAATCTACGTTACACTCATATTTTAAATGTTTTTAAGGAAAGGAAGCATTTTGGCAATTACATAGGCTATAACAAAAAAAAAACTACTAAATTCCAATGAATAATTTCTCATCTAACAAGGAAAGCTATCAGACTTCCTAATGATAACTGTTACAAAATTTCAAGAGAGTGATCAAACATAACTGTAAAATAACAAGTTCAAAGTGCACCATTACGAAATTGCCCTCAATCCTACATCAGGGCATATAAATTGTAAAAGGTTCTCGCAGTGACTGGTAATGTAACGGAGAATTTAACTCCTTACGTAAGAGTTGGCAAGTGTGCCGTACAGCAGTCACACTTGCTTGTTACTTCCTTGTACGAAGAAAAGGAAATATTATAATCACGAAAAATTCCGGGTACCATATTTCAACGAAAAATATCCATTTAGACTGCTATCGAATGCAATTTAACGATGTTTTTGCTTGAAATCTGTACATAAGGACAGAATAAAGGGCTTTATTTCCCCAAATAAATTACTGATTTAAAATGGATTCGGAAAAGATTTTTTTCGTGATGCCTATACGTACGTATTTGTGTATGTATCTCGCATAACTCATAAACGAGTATCCTCAGAACGTTGAAATTTTGTATATAGGATATGCAGATGTATAACGTGTAAATGTGCATCTCCCTTTTTGGTTGCAATCGGCCGCACCAAAAGTAAATAAATATATGCATACCCACTTTGTTACTCGGCTCAGTGAGCTCAGTTTTTTACTCTTATATGTTGTTAAATTGCACATTTTTTACTTCAAAAATGATTGAATTATTATAATATTAGAATGCTTGATTCCTCTTGTTGAAACTATGTCTAGAAAAAATAGGAAGATTCTGTTATTTCTTGACAATTCCTCAGCCTACCCTCCAAATGTAAAACTGAAATCAGTGAAATTCAAAGCCTGTTTTTCCCACCTAATGCAGCATCAGATAATGAAGATGTATAATTAGAGGCTTCAAGCTTATTATAGAAAATTGTTTTTACGACATATTTTTAACAAGTTGCTTGTGGAAACAAAGATCATATCGCAAAGTGTGTCAATATATTAAATGCCATTCAGTGGTTAATAAAAGCTGTTAAATCGGTATCACAAAGCTGTGTTTAGCAGTGTTTTAAGAAAGTAGGTTTTGAAATTACACTTTCGAGTGCCCTCAGTGAAAATACTATTGATGAAAATGAATTGATTGAATTTATCAAAATCAGTGGCAGTGCTCAAATTCAGCGATATTTAGAAACTGATGAAAACTTGTGCACTGAAGACACTAATGGCGACATAAAATCTTTTATTTCAACTGCAGATGATGATGTGAGCTTTAATGAAAATAACTTGAAAAGCAGCGAGGAAGATGAGAAGAGCCAGAGGAAAAGTGTGATTTAGAAAACGTTACAGGTGCCTTAAAATACACCTCCCTTTTAAAAATTTGCAAGATAAATTTTGGTTACTGTGAAGGACTTAGGATTATCAGCGGCTTTAAAATCCACGTGGAGAAAAAGTTCTTGCAACGCACAGCCTTTCAAATAAACTCATGTAACGAATTATTTTCAATAAATTTCTGTACGTACAAAACTCTATTGTTCATGTCATACATTTTCAATAATTAAACTCTTTTAAATAAGAATTTTCATTAATTTAAAATTAAAATTAACACCAGCAAACACTCAAATAAACTGTTACGTATCCATATATCATTTATTTAAAGTTTGTTATAACCTAAATTTCTAATTAAATTACATATTTATTATGTGCACCCTGAATAGTGGACCCCTCTATTTAATGGGCACATTATCTGGTCCGGTGAGTGTCGATTATTGGGAAGTACTGCAGTAGCTATTTCTTAGAAGACTTAGCGTCAATGACGCAACCCAAGTGCGAAACTTATAGTATAGTAACTCTGGTATCTTTTCTTTGCTAAAAGAGCGGCACGTCGAAAAATTCTGATAATGTTTCACGGTTTATTTCGCAAATTACACAAAATCTGTTTTATTTAAAAAGAGCTTTAATAAACTAAACAATGTATTAATTCCGACTTTCTTCATACATGTAATATATATAATTTTTAATTTAATATAATTTTATTAAAATGTGTCACATTGTTAAACTAAATATTACCTGAAAGCCATTACTTGGCTCATATATTGAATTAAAAACCACATGTCTATGTGTTGTCGTTCAAGACATATTTTACCGTGCAGTCTTTTTAATCAAACCCTGTGTCTAATGTTTTCGAACACTTTTCTTTAATATTATTCTGTATAGGACATTGTGTGATAGAAAGAACAATGGTTCTTTTTTGGATATTAGTGTGTGTTCTAAAGGGTCTTTTTAGAGGACCACTAATCGGTCCATAAAATATCATCTTAGATTATTATTTTTAAGCAGTGGCCTATGACCCAGTATGTATTAGTGTGCTAATTATCAGTTATCCGTTATGTTATCCATGTGTTAATGCATTAACTATAACTATTCTTCAGCCTTGCAAAATCTCTGAAGTCCTCGACTAGTACATTTATGTCTTTAAATTTATAGCAATAATAAGCGGTGAGAAAGGATATCCTACAAATATATCAACGCAGTTTCACTAGTTTAATGGAGATATACAAGAAATACATTGATATATATAGTATAAATGTGCAATATTTGAATAAGAATCAAAGTAACAAATAGGATTACTAATTAATTGCATACAATTGTTACGCTAAAATTTGTTAATAAGCTGTTCGCGTACACTACGTTTCTGCAGAGTACCCCCTTTCTGTCAGCACTCGTAGAGAATTCCGTATCAGTTTCATCATTGTTTTTTCTTCGAAAAGCTTGCGTTCGAATGTTCGATAAATATTTAGCATTGTTCGATAGCATATTTTCGAGTATCATCAGTACTCCAACTTGGATGCTTTCGTCATTATCAGTATCCAACCAAGCGTGAAATTCCTTTCATGTTAATTGGAGATGTTGTAATTTTCAGCTCTTGTTTCATCATTTATTGGATAGATAGCATGTTTAAAAATTTATTACTCTCTTTTATAAGATGCGATTCAAGGACACATACAGCAAGATGCTTATTGTTCTAAAGAATCTAGCGTTCTTCGTATGAGGGTAGTATCCTTTCTTTTCTGTGATATCCCTGGTAAACAAAAGTTTTGGGCACATGAAACGTTTATTATGTTCATAGCGTAACAGCTTATACTTAATTCAAATATTTAATTAGCATTTTTATAATTAATCGTTCTCAGCTTTCCTGCAATGACACTTTTAAGTATTTTTAAATGACAATTAATGTATGAAACTCAATATTTTTAATTATTAAACTCAGTCGATCAACTGATACATTGATATAAAAATGTTAATAAACTTAATATATTTGTATCAATTGATTATTAACATTAATTAATTTAATCAGTATATTAATGATTATCAACATATTGACAGCGTTAATGGTTATTATTTTACTTATTTACATATATGTATTATATTACATATATTGCATATATGTAAACATATTATTATGATATACACAGGCACATACACACACATAAATAATAAATCAATATACTATATATATATACAGTATATTGATTTATTATTTATGGATTTAAATGATTAGATCCTAAAATAACGAAATATACGCTAAAATTTCATTTTAATGCAAAATACAATGGAAATAACCATAATATATTTATTTACAATAAGAATATACCAGGGATGTAAATCTTTCAGATAACTTCTGTTATGTGAGAAATGATCTAAAATTTTGAAATTAACAACAAAGTTTGACTGCACTCGTTAAAAGTATCAGGATAGGAACTGGGCTTCTCGTACATGCGTTTAGCTTCTGTAAAACGTCAGACAAATTGGGTTAAAATTTCTCTACATATGAGCATTGCCAAACCCCTACGTGTAACATAAATCAAAAGATTATTTATTAGATTGTTTTTGTTATGGACATTATGCACTCAGATCCTCACAGTGAGGATTTGCCTATAATATGACCATCTACAGCTTTAAATGAAAACAAAAGTTGAAAGAAATCTTGATGTTCAAGTAGCTAGCTAGGTAATTATATTTTTAGCACTTTTTTTCTCCTGTAACTTTCAGCTCTTAATTCCCGACGAATTTAGTACGGGATTGTAATTATCCAAACAATCACAAACAACATTTAAATTCCATGGTGGAATGTTGGGATCTTCTTTAGAAAAAGCCTTCCTTCCTAATTATGAAGAATTTAAACTTTTCTGTTTTACAAAAAAAATATTTAATGGACTGTAAAAATTTACACTTCGTTGTATATAGTTAGTGAAGAAAAGCCAGGTTTAGCTAAATTTAGCTTCTTTACTTGCTTACCTTGTTCTGACAAATTATCACAATTAAATATATACATTGAACTTCAGGAATACATAAAACTCAACTTTATGTTTATTTCTCACTACTTGTATACTAATATTTAAAGCAGACATTTTTATTTTTGATTTTCACTCTCAAAAAGGCTCTCCGATGATGACAGAATTCATCGCTACTTACGGTATTTCAAATTAGCAGAAGCAAGTATGTAAATAGCTGGAAAATGTAACAAATCAATTTAGTGTTCATTTATGCCGAGAGAAGCGTTGCCTGTCATTACGTTGGTTGAAGGAGTTACGTAGAAACTGATCCAGCAGCAAGTAGTAACAACTCTCTCGTACTACAAGCTTTATGCTTCGCATATATAAAACATCTAAAAAGCATTCGGTAGAGTTAGAATTTATACTGTGAAGAAGATTGTCTGTGTTTATGTAACTATCATCGTGTTAGTGATTAAAGATGAAATGCTAGTAGTACTGCTTGTGCCGTCTTATATAACCACGTTGAGAATCGTTTAAGGAGGAAACAAGTACTTATAATTGAACGGCATTTTCAAGGCAAAATTATTAAAAAATCGATTAGGAAAAAATGTTCTGGGTACGCAACATGACTTCCTTATACGGAATATTAAATTACACGCATTTTTCTTACATTTCATTTAAACTTATTGGATTGAAATAAATCTGCTTCGTCGATACCGCATAAACCACAATAGAACAAATGCACTCTTTAAAATTCACTATATTTGTTTACCATAGCGACACTCTGGCGCTAGGTTCTACAGCATTACATCTCATTCATTTTATAACTCAGAATGCAGAAAAATTATGTCATCTGAGGAATTTTCTAATCTTTAACAGATGTTCTATTCAAATACTATAATATATCTAAAATGATGTATAAAAAAATAAACAAAGAAAAAAAAGACACCATTTTTAACAGACGATTCAGTACTTATCATCAATTAATTCAGTTCTCACTTCTTTACTTCATTCAGTACTTATCATTCGACAAGGGAAAAATACATAAAAACTAAAAACATCTATATAAAAAATTACGAAGTAAATCTTAAACATTTATTTCCTCGAATAAATTCCAGAATGGATTAAGTGTGATTTTATTCGCAAGAATAAACGAAAGCGTTATCTTTGTTGTTGCGAAGCTTACTTTCTATGTTGGCAACAAATCCACTATTCTGCTAAGTTTCAAATGTAAACAAATATGGCTGCTACGGTAGAAATAATTAGGCTTAGCCGCACTTAAACAACTTTTAAATTGTTGATAATTCTACAAATATTGCAAGCAGATTTACTAAAGGCATAAAAACCTTAACCGAAATTAAAGAACAACATAATTTAATCATTTTTAAAGCAAAAATGCGCAATTCACCAGCATATAACTATACAAAAACTGAACTCACTGAGTCGAGCAACAGAGTGAATATAAGGCACTCACTTCCAAAGGTTAAGCACGAAGATGTAAAATGCAAAATAATCAACAAATACTGCTTTGATTGACACAAAAGTAGCATATATATTTATGCATAAAACAAAATCAATAATGGTATACAGATATGAAAACAATATTAAATTTTTGTAACTTATCAGATAATGACAAACTGGAGACTTAAACAGAATTATGTATAAAGTGAAAATAAACAGCATAAAATGAAAAAAGGACATTAATAGCGTATGTGATCCCTCCTCGTCTGTATTCAAAGTTTACACATTGTGACCATGCTTTCAATTAGGTGGTCAACCACCTCAGAATTAAGCAATCGCCATTCTTTTTATAGAGCAGTTTTCAGCTCAATACGAGTGCGTGGAGGTGGAAAACGTGAAGATACAGCACAGACGAGAGCATCCCAAAGATTTTCAATAGGATTAAGGTCGCGGGAATATGCTGGATACGCCATACGCGCAATCCCTTCACTCTCCATGTAGTCATCGACGATGTCAGCTCTATGGGGACGTGCGTTATCGTCCATTAAAACAAAAATAGGGCCAACTGCTGCAGCGTACAATCTCACAATGGGTTCTAGGACTTCATCTCGATACCGGACAGCAATCAAAGAACTCCGTTTAAAGATGTGCAGGTCGGTGCGATCCTACTGAAATCCCTGCCCACATCATAATGCTTCCGCCTCGGAATGCGTGATGTTCGATGATGTTTTGGGACTGATTGGCTCCAGAGAAAATCTTGACTCATCAGTAAACATGACATTGCCCCAATCAGACACATTGCAATTGAAATGTTCCCGGCACCACTGTAA
Source organism: Stegodyphus mimosarum (assembly GCA_000611955.2). Lineage (NCBI taxonomy): Eukaryota > Metazoa > Arthropoda > Arachnida > Araneae > Eresidae > Stegodyphus > Stegodyphus mimosarum. The sequence continues at coordinate 516,941 of KK115033.1, read as the reverse complement.
TCGTGTCCCTCTTGATTGGACGGATAGAGGAACAGAAACGCGAGGTACTCGAGCGTACTGTCCTCTCATATGTAATCTTCGGCGTACAGTAGCTGCAGATATCGCCTTACCAATGAACGCTCTAACCATAGATGTCACACGTGTGGAGGTCGCTCTGCGATTCCGCTTGGCTACAATAGCAATATATCGATCTTCCGCGGGGGTTGTAACCCTTGGGCGACCAGCTACAGGCCTTCGGACAACTGTTTGCGTGGTTTGGAATTGTTTCCATAATCATGAAATTACAGTATTATGAACGCCGAAGAAAAGAGCAACATCTATGATCGACTGTCCTGCTTCAATGCACCCCACAGGACGCCAGCGCTCAAAATCTTCAATTCGTCTTCTGGAAGTCATAGAAACACGTATGTCTTGAAAACAAATTGTACGAAAGTTTTAAACACCTTCTATCAGCATTTACAATCAACTTCTGTAACCCTTCATAAAGCTGGCTTCTTATAAGACTGCCTTTTTTGCATATTTCTAGACATGAAAGCGCGATTGGCTGTTACCTAACATATTTACATACGTCCATCTAGCTCTGCAGCGAATTGCATCCTCTTCAATTCCGTTTGGATTCCAGAAATCAGCACTTTCCTCTCCGTCCTCAGCTATGAAATCGAAGACAAGAGCACCCCTAGGATCAACATTTGGGGCTCCCCAGCATGTGTGTCTAGCATTAAAGTCTCCGAATACAATTAGACTCTCTCAGCCGGAGAGAAATAGTATGATATTATTCCAAATGTTTGCTCTCCATAAATTGATATACATATGATTTCATTATATTGGAAGTCGAAAGTACATTCAATAGCCTCATTGAGGACCGCTCCGAAGAAAAATTAAAAATTCATATCAATATCAATGTCAAGGTGATCACGAATAAAATCAATTTCACTTATAAGACTCGGGCAATCTCGATCAGTAGCTTTATGGACTGAACTGAATTTTATGCCATTCTTCTTATTCGCAATTAATGCACACAATAGAGCTTTTATTGCATTGATTCCTTAAATGCGCTTCAGAGCAGTATGCGCAGCACGCTTCAGACTTGCAACGTTTTTTAGTATGGCCAAAAGACCAACAATTTGTGCACTGTCGAGGCCTAAGGAAAATCTTTGTGCTATAAAATTTCCATCCAAGCAATAATCTCTGGCTTTGCGGAGCCTCGCCTTCTGAAAAACGGAGTTAACTGCAAAAACCCTATGGGAAACATTGTTTTTAGTGGCGATATCAAATAGATGTCTAGCACACTTTTTCTCACATACACAATCCTTACAGAGCACCGAAGCCAAGGTCTCGTTTTTCATATCATTATCTAAGCCATAAGTGATGATTTTTGGGCGTATAAAGCGCTTTCTTTTAGTAAAGATTTTAATGCTGAGGTTCTTTTTATCCAAAATGGCTTCTTCTAACTTTAGAAACCTCTTTCTTATTAGCCAACTTCAATTTAATTTCACCATTATCATACCTCTTTGCATTCTGAATATGGATTCCCAATTCCGTAGGGTTTAGTTCACCAGACATATCAAAGACATCTATGTCGGGGGCCATTGGTTTCAAGTTTATTTCATCAGACCTCTTCACTTCCACCGTCTCGTAGACCAATTCTTTTCTGGTCATACTCTCAAAGCCTTCAGTGACAATATTGCTAAGATCAGTAATCTCATTCTTAACATCCTTTATATCGTAATTGGCATTTACTTGCATTTCAATTTCCAACAAATGAAGCCTTTGTGCCTTGGCTAATTCCAAAATTCTATGAAGACCGCTCAATAGCTTATTCGGTATGATCCCAGCAATCTTTCTCTGAGACTTAATTTTCTCTACTACTTTATACATCTTTTAAATAATTACATTTATTTAGTAGAAATATCTGATACGCATTATATAAGATTTGACTACGTATATCTGGACAGTATTGGTCTACTACATCTATCTTAAGGTTTTTCATATTTATCGGTGTGGGTTTTCAGATATACTCCTTTGTCAGAAGCATTTCCCGTAAAGGATATACAGGGTGTCCCGTAAATGTTGCAATAAACTTCTGGGAAAGGTAGGGCACATCATAAAGATTAAGAATTACATAGGAACCCAAGCCCGAAAATGTCAGGGGTAAGTATTAGCAGAGGCAGAAGATGGGAAAAGAAACAAGAGTGATTAATTTGAAACATTTATTAGACATGAACACAAATGGTGTACGACAGCTTGAATGTTACAAGAGATGCTCGAAGTTTGCACCATCAGACGCCAAACATGCCTGACACCGACGGACCATTTATTGCCGGGCATGTTGTGGGGTTTTACTTATTTAATTCACAGTTCAATAATCTAAACCCCACACACTAATAAGCGAATAATTGTTTGAGTGTGTGAACAGAAACGTAATACTCAAGAAGTGTTAACTACCCTTTATTTCTTAAAATAAATATGACACAATCAGCTAGAAAAGCCTCCACTTGGGCTTGAACTTAAATTAATATGAAATTAACCTTAACTAGCTTAACTAAAGCTAACTGAAAGGTATAGCCGGAGCTATCAAGATTCTAAGTAGTTGACCCCTAAATCTTAATTAAGTAGGCTAAGCCAAACAATGGCCTAACGTACGGCCGAGCGTAACAACAACTTAGAGAGACGTAGCCAAAAGGCAAACGAGCGCTAGTCAGGAACTCAGGATCTCTACCGAAGTCCGTGAAACATTGACTTAATACTACTGGTACTCATTTGCATTAACTTGCAGGATTAGCCAGTTTGTTCTGGCTGTCTGAGATGGTTGCTACAGAGCGCTGAAAAGTAGGAGCATGCATGAGTGAGACCGTCAGTCAGAATTGCAGATGTTGGGAAGGCGTGAATACCTTGTCACGTGGGGTGTGAAGCAGTCGTTGATACTTTGGAGCATATGTGCTCGTATCGAACTACCAGTATTCCGTAAGCTTATTTACTAAGCAATTTGGTGGACAGTATTTCCTAAGAAACTTAGTTGTTTTCGAAGTAATATTCCAAAACTTAAATTTTATTTTAATAAAAATGCTAATAAAGGAAAACTTCTATTTTTTATTATCGATACGCTAATGAAACTATGTTTATTTATTATATCGGTCTAAAAAATACTTTTTTCGGCATTAGCAATTTGGGCAAATATGACGGTTTGGCGGTCTTAATCCCAATCACCTTGTAATGACCCGGAATGTTTTGTCCTAATTCTTTCACAACAAAGTTCAGAAATCTAAAACTTCATTTTATTTCTTTGGTACTAAACAATTCATTTCATTGTTTATTTATTTACAGTAGAACAACTCAGAAATGGAGAAGACTTATCTTATCTCATCTGTTTAACCTCAAGAGAAAAAGGGAACTAAGCTGTCGATTCGGTTAAATCGCCTAGCAACAACTGTAGTTATTCTAGGAATAACCGTAAACGAAACCATCTGCAGAATTGTGAGGGTAATTAAGTATACGGGGAATAGAACAATAGCTCAAACTGTGTATTTTGTTTAATATTGAAGTTTAAAACGAAAAATACACTTTACGTGGAAAATAGAGAAAAAAAATAATATTAAATATAGCCCATTTCGCTTTTTAAGCATCGTAGTTTAATGTTTTAAAAACATTCTAATGGAATTTAGAGCGATAGGTCAAATGAAGTAAATGTTAGGGGCAAGAGCTACGGCATCTACATTCAGTTCGTGGAATTTAAAAGCCTTGTTATGGTGAAATAAGGGAGGGCGGAAGGCGCTACAATTTAGATTAAATAAAGATAGTACCAAAGTACCGATATCGGTAGCATAGTATTTCTCAGTAAAGTTTAGTCTACATAGCTGACTGCCATAATCGTAACTTAACTTCAATTAGAATTCGAAGAGAAATATGCTACAGTAAAATTTGAAATTAGGCAGAAATGCATCCCTAGTTTGTGAAGATTTTGAATAATTCTACATTCGAGAGCAATTAGGGACAGGTGCCTCTTCTTCATGAGCAAAACGAATTTTGCAGAAATTAGAAAAAACGTGATTATTTTATATTTTTTGCTTTGTTCCTCCCATTGTTTTCAATATAAAATGTCTGTGCTCCTACCTTTTTTATAAACGTTTTCCCGTTTGCTTTGGAAAAAGAAGAATCGCCCTGGAAATCACGAATTATATTCAGAATCCATGTCAAACTAAGATTGCTTTTTACCTAATTTCAACTGCAAAACGTTAATTCTAATAACAAATTTTAATGTGTAAAAAGCAACTCTGTAAAACCGCAGCACTTGCGAAAATATTATCACTAATTCATCTGAATATTTATAATATTAAATCCTTCTTAACCCCTTTCTAGGAATAAATTATATTTTCATAGCTTTCTTCTGCATCAGGATGGTTCCTGTCCGTTTACGTTTTGATACAGCATGGTGTCAACATAATGACCAGAAGTTATTAACTATGAAATAACCGATTTATATTATTACATTACCCCTGCTAGGTTCTTTGATAAATTTGTATATAGTTTCCATGGACCACGGACACGTCACTAATTGCTTATGTGCATATATCTTTTTTTATAAGTTAAATTAAGACATACTGGTACTGACGTAACGCATTCATTATGTGCATGAGTCCAGATCACGTGAGTGAGTTTTACTAGTTGCTGCAAATTCGTTTTTACCTTACTTACTCAACCGAAGAAGTAACCTGCAGCCCCACCCCTCGGTATGAAACACATTAAATTATATTAAATTGATTCTCTAAAGTACTCTCCCTCCACAGAAAGTCAAAGGCATGAAAATTGACTGATGATTTTGATAAAAGCCCACATTTTTTGGAGAGCGTGATTATTGCAGAAGCATTGAGAGGAAGTAAAGAATGAACCACAGCTTCAGCTGGAACAGTCGAAGCTGACCCTTTTGACAGAATCGGAACCATTTATTATACTCTCTGTTTCGAAGAAATAAAATCCTCAGAGAAGGCTGGTTCAACCAGGCAATTGTTATTTCTAGTAATTTCCATGTCCCAGTAAAATGTTCTGTGCTACTCGCACAAAGTTTAAAGGATTCGTCGTATGGAGGAATGAGTAAGAAGTCTCCTTGTGTCACTTCTGATGAAATATTTTCCATCTGGCGTAAGAAAATATTTCCAATGCCAGATGCACGAAATAGGGGAATTTGCTGTGACATGACGCTGGAATTGAAGATAGGAGTTTTCATCACGTCTCGCAAGTTCTGAAAAAATGGTTAACGGCTCATTTACGACGGAAGCATACTGTAAAAAGTCGGAAGGAAGTTTGAATTGTCATGCATTTACTATTTTGACGTATATGCTCTACATATCTTATTTTAAAGAACAAACGCAGAAGCAATATAATAGGCAAAGATTTTAAGATTTTAGTCTATGTGCATATACTATTTTGGCATATATGCTCTAAATATCTTCTTTTAAAGAACAAACGCAGAAGCAATATAATAGGCAAAGATCTTAGTCTAGCGAATGTTGTTATGGTAGCTTGCTCAAGTCACCATAGAACCGTTCTGTGAGACCATCAAGAGAAGAAGAATAAAGGAAAGTACGAACAAGGTACCTTGTAACGATGTTAATAAAAAAATAGATGCGACTGAAATTGTTGACTGATCAGCGGCTATGAAGGCTGGCACACTGAATCATGAAATTCCGCTAGAGATTAATTGTCGAGAAAAAATTCGTCAAGTACAGGGTGTCCCATAAATGTTGCGACAAACTTCTGGGGGAAGTAGGAACATCATAAAGATTAAGAATTGCGTAGGAACCCATGTTCAGAAACGTCATTATACGCCGCCAGGGAATGCTGAACAGGAGAGTGCTAGTGGAAAGCGAGGATTGCCTCATTCGAGCTGTAGGTACCTTACGAAGAGCACAAAACGCTATACAAACCGGGAGCTTGCAAACGTGCACTTAGTATATGGAATAGCTAATGGATGAATCACTGCACGCATTTATCGAGAACGTTTCTCCGACAGACATCAACCATACCACAGTTTGTTTGCACGCCTGCATCAAAATTTGTGCGATTACGGGTCATTAAGAAGTCGACTCATTTTGGACTGGATATTCGTAGCAATTTGAACAGATCATTCCCGCATCGATGGATTGGGCGTGGCGGATCAGTTCCCTGGCCCCCACGCGCACCGAATTTATCGAGCTTTGATTTCTTTTTGTGGAAATACATCAAAAGTATCGTGTATCACAATCCTGTTGTGTGTCTGAAATGGATCTCGTAGCAAGACTCGCCTGCGCAGCTGCTACAATCAAAGAAACACCCGGTGTGTTTGAACGATGTAAGGTTTATTCTAATTTTAATAAAAGTTATTTTAAGTTCATGCATCTTTTCTGTCCATTCTAGCTTCAGCTTACAATTTCCTACCAGAATGTATCAGAAACGCGTTTAATCAGTGTCGTATCCAGCGGAACTTGGAGCACAGATGCTAGCAAACGGATCTGGGCTGCATGGGTGATTCAATGTTTTTGCCCTCCAACGTAACCCAGATATTAGATAATTTCTTTTAGAAACTCTTCTGTGAAGTCATTCTTCTCCTTAGACAGACTAATCTATTTTGTGTTAATCATTTAACAAATCTATCCAAATCGAGAATTTATTCAGTTATTGATGATTTAAAATTATTTAATACGGAAATGAGATAGGAAAATCAATATCTCGTATTTTATATAATTTTAGCTCTATTATTGCTGAATATTAAAATTAATTCAAGAGATTTATACAAGGCACAAAATGGTAAATCTATGTAGTGGGCTGAAAATAATATATTCTTGAGGCAAACTGAGTTAAAAATTTTTTGTGCATGCCGTCTGCACCGAATTTAATGCTGCAAGAAGTGGAAAAGATAAATAAAATATAGCAATCAAAAATTATAATTATACGTAAGGCACTTTTGACACACACAGATTAAATTTAGCCCGTGTGTTCGAATTCCCGTGAGCTGATTAATTGTATGGAGTTTGCGTGATTTACCCCCTATGTAACAGGGGTCAGTTTCACTTCGAAAATATTCCATAAAAGCTTCTTATAGGCAGATTAGGTCTCGTATGCTTCAGAAAATAACTTTTTCTTGTTTTCTAGAGAACCAGTAGAAATTGATTCAAAAGGGTGAAAGTTCGGTTCTCGGTGGAAAACGTCTCATCGTTGTATATAACAGTAGAATGGGAAAGCAAAGAGAAAGCTTTCTAGGTAAAAAAAGGGCCATTAAACATTGGCAAAATTTCACGGCAATAAGATTACAAACATGCATCTTTAGAATTTAAAATTTTAAATGTATGTTCACTTAACCAGTAACCTTATCTGTTTTCGTTAAATCTAGAATGATGGCCTATGTTTTTGTTTTATTAATGCATGTAATGTTTAATTAACTTTAATTCTGAATGTGCCGTTCCGTATATTCGTGACGCACAAGGAGTTGATGCTGTTAAAAGAAATTTATGTTCAATACAAAACGATCTGTGAGCGAGAGAAGAATTAACAAATAAGTTTACTTACACTATTCTTGATTTTTAATTAAATAAATATAACAGAAGGATTAATACGCTCTTTAAAAAATGAGAGAAAATAAATATTCTTAAGACGTGTAAAACATGGATGTTTTAAAGATGAATATATCAACAGAATTTGAAATTAAACAAAAAGTTAATAAATCATATATTTTAGAATCAGTTTATAAGAGAACTAATTTATCAGAAAAATGTTTATTTCCTATCGAAATTCAAGAAGTAATAGATGCTTTAATTTTAACAAAAGGGAACTAAGTTATCTTCCAATTTTCCTTTTCTTATTGGTGAAATATTAATGTCATTAGATTTATATAATTCAAACAGCTTATGACTATTCATCTAACAATAACTATCCAAACTATAAGGTTATTGCAAGAATATCTTTAGAAATATCTAGTTTTAAAGGCCAGGTTTTCTGTACTTAATGCTGCTTAAAATTTGTATCATTCAAGCATAATTCCCGAACAATTAATTCATTCTTATTGGAATTTCTAAATTGCGTTAAGATTTAAAATAATTACCTTTGATAAACATTAAAGTGTACAAATACAGCCAGTCTGACGTTTTTTAGGGTAATTTATTTACCTCTTTGCCTCAGAGAAAAAAATATCTGTTTGTAATAAATTTCAGCCAAAAAAGTTCTTAATAAAACTAGAAAAGAAAACATGAAGTACCTTTAGTGAGGGTAGTTATCACCATCCAAATGTATGATTTTCTGCCAGCATTTTTGTAGTTTTTCAAAGTAGGCCCAGAAACCTGTCTTAGACAGCAGCGATTCCAAAAATAGAGCAACCTCAACTCAGACGTCCTGTGGCGAATGGAAGATAGCACCAGCAAGATCAGCTGCACGTGTGAAAAAAAGTAGAAGTTCGAAGGAGCGATATCGGGGCTCTATGGTGGGGTGGCAAAAGATCCCTTCCGAATCCGCACAGAGACCAGCCAGTGAATGCAGACATATGTGGTCTTGCATTATCTTGACGGAACATTACCTCTTTGCCCTGGAACTCAGTTCGACCTTGATAGCAGCATCAACACGGACTAACATCTCACTGTGCACCTTACTGTCGAGGGTTTTACCTTTTTCGAGATACTCTTTGTAGATAACACCACGTCTATCTCACTAGATACAAAGCATAATCTTTTTGTTAGTCAAATTGTGCTTTGCGACGCTGCTGACGGGCTCACCGAGTGCAAACCAATCCCTTTTCGGCTGTGTTGTTGAAGTAAATCTACTTTTCATCGCATGTGACGAACCGGTCCAGAATTTTATCCTCGCGTTAATATTCGAGCAGATTCCTGCAGCCTCGAACAAGTCTCTTCTTATCTGTTTGAGTTAGCTCATGCGGTACCCAGCGTTTGAACTCGTATGTCTAGTTTATGCGATTCATAGCACGACTAATAGACATGGCACTAACGTCTAACTCCTCAGCAAGCATACTGATCTTCTTCCACAAGTTCTTGCAGGCGGTCCTCATCAACATCAGTAGGCAGGCCAGAGCGCTCCTCCTTCTTGAATGTCATAGTTCTTGTTTTGAACTTCCGGTACTAAATCTTCAAAGTGTCATATACAAGATTAGTACCTAAACCTTTATACATGATTTGATGACATTCTGTAGCTGAGGCTTTGCAACAGAACTAGAAGTAAATGATGGTTCTAATTTGGTAGGGTGATAGCTTCATTTCAGATATCTTTTATTAATTATAACGATATATTTTTTTCAAATTTCAGTGTTCTAAAGCAAGTCTCTTTCTTTAAAGTGCTAAAAGTCGCTCGGCAAAATATGATTAAACACGCCAACGCGAACTGTTCGAGCAGACGATATTTGTGGTGGCGGGAAACTTTCATTAAAACCCGATATCTAGACACGACTCCTACACTAGCAACCTTTATATTCTTCATACCCTTTCAAAATGGCGCAAACGCCATTCGTAAATTTACACACTGTCATTCCGTAGCTTCTGTCATGTCAATGTAATTCATAGTTTCAATACATTTCCTCATATTTGCAACCGCAGCAATAATCAGACTGTAATATGGACAGAAATGAAGACGATGAGTATACTCCAGATGTAAACGTAGCTTCGAAATACATCCTGCAATTTGATTTACATCCAGCTACTCATCCGAATATGCGATAGCTGTAAAATATCCACATTTTATCAAAAAGCGCACATCTCTTTCATTCACATTTTATTTCAAGTGTAAATATTGTCCTTTTCTTCTGTTTTGACCAGAACATAATTCGAATTTGTGATATTCCAGTAAGCATTCCAGTAAGTTGCTTATCATTGCTTTCTTACTTCTAATAATTAGGAAACGATAAATAACATATATTTATCTTATCTCGCATTATTTGGCACCGATCTAATTCACCTAAGCCCTTTAACTGGAATAATCCGTTGAAGGAAAAAAATTATAAAATAAAATCTGCGAAGAAAGAAAGCGACTGAGAAGCATTCTTCAAATTTGTATCTATCCATCTGAATTTCAGCAGTATATTTGTCCAACAGATGCTTTATTCACACATTTGTTGCGATCCTTGCAGAATAAATACTCTAAACTCACAATAAAAAATTTTTCCTCAATTCATTTGATTTCTTGTTTGACCTTCATTCAAGGTTTTTCACTTCCTGTTCACTTAAGCTACTATAGCCTGTTACTTTAGAACAGGTATTTTAAGGTCATGTTTGCCCTTAAACTGTGCTTCACAACCACGTTAATAATTCCTGCCGAAACAAAGTCCTCTAATTTGTTAAAATCCCTTAAACTCCCGTCCATACGAGTCAGCGACATTTTCGCTGCTATTTTTTCGGCATTGCCTAATTAAATTACACTTCATACAAAATAAAATTCTCTGCCTTACAAAATGCTCCTTGATTAATACAAATGCTCGTTATTTCATGTATAACAAGAAGCTCTATATCACTAAATCAAAAATTATCTATCTTCTTCAACAAAGAAACAGCTCCTACCATAAAGCAGCTGACTATGAAAGAATGTTCTATAAAATAATACAACTACGAAATTTTCGAGAACAATAACAACCTGGACAATATGACACGCACTTATTAAATATTAGATAAACTACTGCAAGGGTGATTTCTACGTGATCGATTATTTTTGCTCGCGAACATCAACACATCTAACTGAACAGTCGCCACGTTGGATTGCAAGGGCAAATATCATAAGTTCGAGTCCGTAAACCTTTCAATTCGGGTTTTCTCCACCTCTGCAAATTTCAGTTCATCCCTTGCTTTTCTAACTTTTAACAGATTTTCAATATTTAATCATGAATCATTTTCTCCACTGTTACTATTATTTTCAATACTAATATTAAAACATACATTACGTATCGAAATCACTGATCCACTGAGTACTAATTTATCTATTCTCTTGCATAAATTATCTCTTTATTTTTACTTCTTCACATATTTTATTCTGTATATAATTGTATATAACTTGTGCAAGTTTGAGCCTCATCTTAAAAGCAATAATGAAAATATGCACCAATAATAAAACTATTTACGTACCAATTTGGCAGCATCAAAGCTATTAACTCCCAACTGATGATAAACATTCCATTTTAAGTTTGCGAAGTTGGTTTCAGTTAAAAAAAATCGGTAAAAATATTATCTCAGAAATATTAATTGTTTAAATGGAGAAATTCGAGGCATTTCAGGTTATAGAAATAAGCGACCAGTTACAAGCACTACAAATCTAAATTTAAAACTTTAACCTACTTATATTTTTATATAAGAAGATATATGTACTTTTTGTATAAAATAATCACTTCATTTTTGTCTTTTCCTGCGAATATAGTTTTCTCTATAATCCATTAAATTTAAATTTGCAATAAATGAATTTTATCGGATGAGCTTTTAGCGTTTAATTTAGGTATGTGTAATAATATTTAGCGAATGGTTAAATTATAAGACAATTAACTTATTACACACGTACACGTACTCCCACACCATATATTAATAAGCAAGACAAGGAGAGTTAAATGAGACAAGGAGATAGTTAAAAAAATGTTAAAAATGGTATTAAACTGACTTTATTGTATGGTGGATGGCCTTTCAAGTCATTCAGTAACTCTCTATACACTATATTATTGAAAATGTTTTGGAAATCTTAAGTTGGCGTAAAAGTTATTTGTGCGTATAGTAATTGTTTAATCTTATTAGGCTCTCTTGTTAAATTGCTTAATAAATAAAATTTCATAATAAAATAAACTGAGTGCGACATTTTTTTGAGCAGATGTAATGCTTTGCGCTTGCAGTGAGTTTCATATGATTATTTGCCCTTCAATAATTCTATTTGCTGATAGCCATTTCTTTCGCATCTTCATTTAGACCAGCGGTCGCCAACCGGTGGTCCACGGACCACTGGCGGTCAATTAATAATTTTTGATGGACCGCAGAAAAACTGGGTTTATGAAGATTCAGTTTCAAAAATGACGAGTAACAAAGCGTATTATGGAGTATGGATTATACTTTTTTTTAATTTTAGCTAACACTTTGGGCGAAATTCCTTCTGCGTTCAGCGACTTTTTAGCTACTTCTGCAGGTGTATCTAGAGATATTTGAAAGTGAGAGTTGACCACCATGGACATGCTGCCGTTATCAAGAATAGAGCAAACTAGAATTCGTTTTCCTTTCGAATTATAAACATATACTATTGGAGTCGTTAATAACATATTTTTGCTCCATACAAAAGTAATATTTACTTTTACGTTACTTTAAAAGTGTACAAAACTATGAAATTGTCAGATTTGACACAGTTGACCACCATGGACATGCTGCCGTTATCAAGAATACAGCAAACTGGAATTCGTTTTCCTTTCGAATTATAAACATATACTATTGGAGTCGTTAATAACATATTTTTGCTCCATACAAAAGTAATATTTACTTTTACGTTACTATAAAAATGTACAAAACTATGAAATTGTCAGATTTGACACAGTTGACCACCATGGACATGCTGCCGTTATCAAGAATACAGCAAACTGGAATTCGTTTTCCTTTCGAATTATAAACATATACTATTGGAGTCGTTAATAACATATTTTTGCTCCATACAAAAGTAATATTTACTTTTACGTTACTATAAAAATGTACAAAACTATGAAATTGTCAGATTTGACACAGTTGACCACCATGGACATGCTGCCGTTATCAAGAATACAGCAAACTGGAATTCGTTTTCCTTTCGAATTATAAACATATACTATTGGAGTCGTTAATAACATATTTTTGCTCCATACAAAAGTAATATTTACTTTTACGTTACTATAAAAATGTACAAAACTATGAAATTGTCAGATTTGACACAGTTGACCACCATGGACATGCTGCCGTTATCAAGAATACAGCAAACTGGAATTCGTTTTCCTTTCGAATTATAAACATATACTATTGGAGTCGTTAATAACATATTTTTGCTCCATACAAAAGTAATATTTACTTTTACGTTACTATAAAAATGTACAAAACTATGAAATTGTCAGATTTGACACAGTTGACCACCATGGACATGCTGCCGTTATCAAGAATACAGCAAACTGGAATTCGTTTTCCTTTCGAATTATAAACATATACTATTGGAGTCGTTAATAACATATTTTTGCTCCATACAAAAGTAATATTTACTTTTACGTTACTATAAAAATGTACAAAACTATGAAATTGTCAGATTTGACACAGTTGACCACCATGGACATGCTGCCGTTATCAAGAATACAGCAAACTGGAATTCGTTTTCCTTTCGAATTATAAACATATACTATTGGAGTCGTTAATAACATATTTTTGCTCCATACAAAAGTAATATTTACTTTTACGTTACTATAAAAATGTACAAAACTATGAAATTGTCAGATTTGACACAGTTGACCACCATGGACATGCTGCCGTTATCAAGAATACAGCAAACTGGAATTCGTTTTCCTTTCGAATTATAAACATATACTATTGGAGTCGTTAATAACATATTTTTGCTCCATACAAAAGTAATATTTACTTTTACGTTACTATAAAAAATGTACAAAACTATGAAATTGTCAGATTTGAAGATTTTTAGGAAGGTTTTGTTTAAGTGGCCCAACCGTACCCCAAAGCTAAACTGAACAGAAACTGGCCCATAAGTAATTTTTGCAACACCAAATATCTATATTTATTGTATGCATATAGTAATTTTATTTTTTTCTACCATCAAACATACATAAATTTACTGTTCCAAAGCCTCTCTGTATCTTTTGTGTATTACCGATCTATCCTGCGACGACAGTTTAAAAACTGAGTTACAGTCATCTTTATCAAGACCTCATTTTTAACTCTCTGGAAAAAAATTAATACGCATCACTGAGTAAAAAAGCAATGAAAATTTTAATTCCGTTTTCAACAACATATTTGGGCGAAAAGGTATTTTCATCTGTAACAGCAATTAAAACTCGGTACCGGTCTCGTCTTGAAATAAACGTGGCTCTCCATCTTGCATTTACGTCAGTGGAACCGAAATTCCACAAACTGATTTAAAAAAACAGGAGCAAACATCACACTAAAATTGTATGTAACATTTAAGTAAACTTATATTTTTCATTTTTTAAAATAATTACTCTATAACTTTGTTACCTTTCATGGGTGCATTTCACATAAAAAAATTAAAGTTTTCTGATTATTACTGCATAAATGCATTTACCTTTTTTTTCTAAATTTATATTAGTGATTCGCCAAATACAAAATTATATGTTTAATGGTCCAGAAGTTTTAAAGGCGATCGCTAGTTTAGACGACTTTTCACCGACAGCGTGCTTACGTCACCAGCGTAATTCCTTTCGTACGGTTATGACGACACACGTTACGGGAAGTATTGCTACGACCTTGTGCCTATTTTTACGGAGTGCCTATTTTAAAGCAGCAGGCTAAATTACTGCGCCACTCATAAACGTATCTCCCTTTGCCATAAATTTATATAAATGGCAGCTGTCGCTTTTCCATCGGCAAAGTAAACTGCAGTTACCAATATATACAATTTTTATCTAGAAAGCAAAAAGATAATACTCTTAAATAATATTGCAATGATAAAGTTTCACTATTCTCTTAGAATAAAAAACAAAGGTGATTCATTATTTTAAATCATTATTTTTAGAAAAAGAATAGCTAAATTATCATTAACCATGCGGAATGTTCATGCTTTTAATTAAAAGTAAAATTTACAATTAAAATTTGTCAAATGTTAATTAACTCGTGTTCATCTGAAGGTCTTCTGATGCGACAGCGTTACGTTTTAGTAAGAGTATTTGTGGTACAGCATACCATCAGTTTTGTTTAATCAGTTAAATTAATTTTTAATTCGTAAATCTGAAATAAATTTTTTCAAAAAAACTGAAACACAAATTTTAATGCTCTCATTTAAAAAAGAGTATATTTTTTGTTCAATAAAATTCGTAAATATTTTTTATTAAATGAATAAACTAAAATTCAAATTAAAAAAATAATCAGCTGATAGTTTATTGAAACTGAAGATAGTTTGCTGTAGTTATGCTTTTAATAGCTCAAATATTTCCTATAAAAGTACTGTAACTTTTCGAAATGTTTAATTTTTTAATCGTATACTTTCCATTTATTATCTCAATTAATGCAAATTAAATATCATAAGATGAAGGTCTTTGGAAATAACGCAAACAAGATTCTTTAACTTTCACCTGACGGCACATCTTCATTTTCTAAACAACCCTTTGATCTGTGTTCAAATCTGAAAACTCTCTTTTTGCCGAGTTATCAGATACGAAAAATTTCTCACATTTACCGTGAACCTGTCATACTTAATATCATCTGATTTCTAAATGGCAAATGGACTAACATATCTAGGATTTAAATCTAAATGGCTCTGATAATAAAATAAAATAATGAAATTGTATTATATTTATGATAATGTTTTACTCAACATTTTTAATTTATTAACAGTTTTTAATTTAGCATCCCCTCACACATATTACAGATGTAGAGTTTTTCAGTTTTTGTGAAACCAGAAAAAGTAAAAACCAACTATGACCACGCCGGGATTTTAACCATGATCCTCTAATTCCATCCCGACTTACACTACAGGATACGTTTCAAAAAATGCGTGCATCCCTTGCGTTCTTATCTCACTTAAATGGTGACTGGAAATAGGTATGAGACCGAGTTGATCTAAACATACGTAGCGACAGATTGTCGTCCATTATAGATTAGCTTAAGGACTACAGTGTAGTATTTAGTAGATTTACCGGAGCAAGAAACAGGAAATATATGATATAGGAAAATTTCTCGATCTCCGGTATCAAAAACGTTTTTGGTGAGATTAACACCTAATACAGAAAGCCTTATTTCTAATAAAAATACGTTAATTTTTGGATTTCATTATAAATCTGGAATTCGAAATCTTTTCTGATTACTAGATATTTTTACTTTGTGCCAGTTGTTTTTGGTCCATATATTCGATAGTGAGTTTCCAGGGAATCATTAAATAGTATCTCCACCAGTTTTTACTGTTTTACAACGATGTCTGTTTGTCTCTGTGTATGTGTGTGATAAGTTTTTCGTCTATGATAATTTCCAAAAACTTCTCATTTCCGTATTTAAGTTTTCTACATTAGCATACAGAACTCATTAGATTTAGGGTAAAATTGGGCAACCGGAACTGGTACTTTATTTAGAGCCCATTCAGAATTTTAAGAAAAAAAACTGTATTGAAGCATAATCCAAAATTTTTCAATTTTAGTATTTATAACTTTTATATCAATGGGAACAACATATTATATTTCGGCTAAAATTGATAAACCGGAAATGAAACTTTGAAGTTTTGAACAGAGTGTCGTAAAAAAATACATATCATAATATAATCCAACACTTCTCAGATTTGGCATTTAAAACTAGTACATGCATATACGATGCATATACTACAATCATGACTGAGAAAATTATATTAGATTCTCAATCCATATGATAAACTGAAATTGGTACTTTACTTGGAACTCTGAACAGGTTTTCCTGGAAAATACTATATATAATAATATATATATAATCAATATAATATATAATCACTATATATATATAATCACTATAATAAGAGTTTGGCAGATAGGTTTGTCAAATTATGCCGCTCGGTAACTGGGTCCGCTGTATTCAGCCTTCAATCGGAGGCAACCAATTACATTCCGAAGCTTGGTTTCAGCTTTAAAAAATGCAGTAGTTTTAGATGCAATAATCGTTCTTTTGACAAAGCAAAGGTGGAAAGAAGTAAAATTTAATATTAAAAAAGGGGCCAACATTTGATTATTAGCCCAAAGGGCGTTAGCCCAGAAGGGCTATTAATTTTGTTTTGCCATTTTGTGTTGATTTGCTATAAATGTCGATTCACTTTTCAAATTGTTGCTACCAAATATTAGAGCCCTGTATTACATTTAAAGAAATTTAACAATGAAGAATCTGTATAAATGCATATATGTTTCTCACATTGTCATAAAATAACGGTACCTAGAGCCAACAAATTTTGAGCAAAACCCGAATGCGGCCGAGTATATAGCAAAACCGAATGCCGTTTCCACCCGAATGCGGCAAATTGGGGCATCTGGAAGAACAAATTTGGAATTTGTTTTATTATCTATTTCACATTTTATGAAATTTTAACGAATTTTCGATTAACAAACTCAATGATTTAAAAGCGAGCAATGGTAACTCTCTACGGGGGCGAAACCTTTTTACCTCCAGAGCGCGGAACTGTTTATCGGAAATTCTAAAGATACGTTCCTTTTAAAATTATTTTGCGATGTTGTTGTTGGACTGAATTTTATGGTTAAAGTGCGAAGAACATGATATTTAATAAATAAAGGTAACACACAAAACGTTAAGAAAACGCCCCTTTGGATGTCATTTAAACTCTGAAACTTTTCAGATTATTTATTTATTTGTTTATTGTTATTTTTGGGGTATAAATTAAAATAAACAGTTCTTACATGTATCCAGTTATACCTAATAGAATATAAGCCGAAATTTTGTATTTTCAGACCTTTCTATTTATTGGAAAAACAAATCACATTTTGTTTACAAACGACCAATCGAAAGCGATACTTTGCCTACTGCTCCTTGCTATTTGAAACATGAAATTGGCAATTGGTCATGTGCTGACCACATCAGATTTTTTACTTCTACTTAGCATAATTTTAATTTGCAAGTTGATATCAAAAAAGGAACCGTAAAATGAGAGTGATCTAGTTATTGCTGTTCGAATGACTTTTGAATGGTTATAATCAATCACTGGTGTGAAACATTGCTAATCATGATGTGAAAAAAGTATTTTTAGAGCAACATTTGTTTAACCAAAGGAAGCCAACTTTGAAATAGTGAAGATATTTATTAAACATTAAAACTTACGGATGATTTTAAACTATGAACAAAATGTTATGTTCGTTTATAGTTTAACTATAAACAGAATGCATTAATCAATATGAAAGACTGCTCTTTGGTAAAGTCAGAAATACTTGCATTTATTTCTTAAAGATAATCAGAGTGCATGGAGTTGTAATAAATACTAGCTGTTTAATTGTTTAAAAATTTTTATAGCCGCATTTAAATTAAGCATAGGATATGGCTAATAATGTCTAGAACTAGTAGTATATTATTGTCTGGCTTAAACATCACAAATTCTACTTAATTTTAATGTCTGTTAAATTCACTGATGAAGCGTATTGAAGACTTGCATACGACCTCGACCTGGTAACAACTAAAATTGCTTTAAAAATCGGGAATTTTAAATTAAATTGAATGAATATTGCTGCTTGAGATTTAATGCAAATAGATGTAATAAATACAAATTAATTTGTGTCCTCACCATTTATCACCTGTAGTTTTTTTATTTCAAATCCTTAATGTGCTATGGCAACGTTCTGAAGTGCCAATTCCTAAAATAAAAAATCTGATGTGTACAGCACATGACTTCCTTGTACCGAATATTAAATTATACGCATTTTGCATTTCATTTAAACTTATTGGATCGAATTAAATCTACCTCATCGATAGCACATAAACCACAATAAAATAAATGCCCTCTTTACAATTCACTATATTTGTTTACCATGGTGACACTATGGCAATAGATTCACTTAACATCTCATTCATTTTATAACTCAGAATGCACAAAAATTACTTATATGATCTGAAGAATTATCTAATCGTTGCCACATGTTCTATTCAAATACTATATAAGGTATTTCTCCCTCTTTCTTCGCATGCCTTCGTGGTGTAATGGTCAGCACACTGAGCCGGTATTTCAGAGGTCCGTGGTTCGATTCCCGGCGAAGGCGCTGCTAATTTTTCATGTCTCTTGCTACGAAATAACCTAATGTCTCTACAGTGGCGCCCGAACTAAAAGGGTTGTGGATAATGACTCTCCACTGGAGTATATAAGGTATTTCTCCCGCTTTCTTCGCATGCCTTCGTGGTGTAATGGTCAGCACACTGAGCCGGTATTTCAGAGGTCCGTGGTTCGATTCCCGGCGAAGGCGCTGCTAATTTTTCATGTCTCTTGCTACGAAATAACCTAATGTCTCTACAACTATAATAAATCTAAAAAGATATATAAAAGAAATTTAACAAACAAAACAAAAACAAAGAAACAGTTTTTCACAGACGATTCAGTATTTTTCATTCAATTAATTCAGTTCCCACTTCGCGACAAGGCAAAAACACATAAAATCTCAAAATATCTATATTAAAAATTATGAAGTAAACCTTAAACACTTATTTCCTCGAATAAATTCCAGAATGGATTAAGCATGATTTTAAAAGGAGGCGTTATCTTTGTTGTTGCGAAGTTTAGTTTCTCTAGATTGGCAACAAATCCACTATTCTACTAAGTTTCAAACGTAAACAAAAATGGCTACTATGGCCAAAATCGTTAGGCTTAGACGCACTTAAACAATTTTGCTATTGTTGATAATTCTACAACTATAACATGCAGGTTAACTAAAGGCATAAAAACCTTAAACGGAAGATAAGAAGAACATAATTCAATCATTTTTAAAGAAAAAATGTACTATTTATAAACATATCAAAATAAAGAAACTGAGTTCACTAAGCCGAGTAATAGAGTGGATATATATATGTATACTTTTGGTGCGGCCGATTGCAACCAAAGTAGGAAGTGCACATGTACATGTTATAACAATCTTATGTACAAAATTTCAACGTTCTGACACTGCTCGTTTTTGAGTTATGCAAGATACATACATACATACGTACGTACGTACGTCGATTTCTTCAAAATCTCTTCAGAATCCATTTGAAATCAATTTTATAAATTTTTAGGGGGAAAAGAGTCTTTTATTTTGTACTTAGGTATAGCTGTTACACAAAAACATTGTTAAATTGCATTCGATAGCGGTCAAAATGGATATTTTCGTTGAGATATGATATCCGAAATTTTCCGCGATTAGAGTACTTTCTTTTTATTTCCTACAAGGAAGTAAAAACAGGATTTCTGAGCATAATGCTGCCCAATAAGTTGTATATCAGAAACTGCATTAATTTTGCATTTCAGCAATAAAAGTTACGCTCTTGAGACTATTGAAATTACTTGTTGTGAAAG